>WBNM01013187.1:5418-94133 GCA_013399055.1 Ramphastos sulfuratus | reverse complement strand
TCTGATCATCCTCATGGCCCCTCACTTCTGCTAGTGGGGACATCAATAAACCTGAAAGATCTGAAGCTCACTCCACACTTCAGATTGTGTTTCCAGAGTCTCCTAGGCTGATCCCTTTATTATATCCATATTTGCAAAGATATTAAAAAACAGTACCTACCACAGCAGATGGTTACATGTGGTGCAGTATATAAAAGCTGAAGATTGCACTGGTAGAAGATACTTTCAGTGGTAGCCTGCACAATGTGGATCTCTTTGTATGGTTATGTTATATAACATTTATGTTATGATGTAAAGTGTGAGATAATCCTAATGCAAGGTAATTCTTGCAGGTGACTACACAAGAGGATGTATATGGTATGTATTACTCAGTGTGGATGCAGCTGTTATTAGCTACCCAGTCACTCCAGAAAATAACTCATGCTTAACCCAATCTGATCTTAAAGGAGACATGTTAGATGAATGTACTCCACATAGCACTTTGTGCAAAGCAGTCTCTTGGGTTTGGGCAGTTGCTTGGACTTGCTAAAAATGCTGTTAACTCTCACTAAAAGTACCTCTGCTTGGATAATGTCCTGACTTAAGTCTCTTCCAAAGCTAGAGAAAGCACAGAAGCCACGTGCTTATGCTTTTTATTGATGTCAAGACTCATGCATAACACTAAGAGCTGGATGATTCTGCTCATAATGCCTACTGACTGTAGACCTAGCTAAGGACATCAGCCCAATCCGTGGAATAGGAATGCAGTTCTGATTTAATTGCTTTCAAGTGGTTTTCAAGACACCAAGCACATCCAGCGACAAGCAGAGGACTGCTCTCCCTCCTTTCTTGCACCTGGTGACTTATGTTGGGGGTTTGAGTGTGAACTGTGTGTGCAGAAGAACTGTGCTGTCTGAGTGTGCAAATGGAGCCATGCAGGAAGCTGGGACAACACTGACTTACAAGAGCCAAAAGGCCAGGCCTTAAAATGGGATGGCTAGGGTGAAAAAGGGGAGAGAGGGAAAGAGAATGGCTCTTGGCACTGGATTCATTCCAAAATAACTGCAGCCAGGAGGTTCACAGAATGTTTACATGACTGAGCATTACAACAGTCCCTAGAAACAGGCTCTGTAAGCTTTACCTCAGACAAGGACCTGATCCAAGTGAGCTCTTGGAAACTCAGGTTAAAAACCAGGATTCCTCTTATGACAAAGTGACACTCTTGTATTTCTGCACAGAACCTTCATCACCTACAGAGTCTGACTTGGAGGATGAAGTTATTTTTAACAGGATTCTGGACGCTAACAAAGGTAGTACCACAAAAGCCCTGCTTATAATGGGGGCTTTTTCATGGGGGGTGATGTGGGAGGCACAATCTGTGCAAATATTTTGCCCATCTTACATACCATCACATAAAAGATGACCAGAGACAGGCCACAGGGACCACTCTGTGATCTGCTGAAACCCCATGCCATCTCACAGTGTCAATACTGAAGATGACACCAGCTGTTGAAGCAACCGAACTGTCCAGGCAGCTCCTTCAGCTTTAGTTTTTTACATCTTTTGTCACCCTTTGGACATAAAAAGAGAAGAGGGGTATCTGGATGCTTTATTATTTAACTGTCTGTCTTCTGAGTGCAAGTATCGCTTCCAGTCACACGGCTGTGTAGTACAGACTTACAGATAAGCATGTGGCCTGCTGCAGACTTCCTGTTCCTTGATGCTTCCAAACATTCCCTGCTCTATCAACTGGTCTTTTTCCCATCTCCCCCTTCAGCAGTCACTCAGGAAGCTTCACTACTGTCTGTAGAGATGGACACCAAACATTCCTACAGATTTCTCTAGACAATACTCATCCTGTCTTAGGTTTCCTTGCCTTCCTGGTTTTCCATCTTAGCACCTCCTGCCTTTGCCCCAGCACCCTTCCTAGGATATTTGATGCCGTTTGTTCAATGCCACCTAATGGATGATGAAATAGGACCAAGATCCAGCATCCTTCTCACTATTGTGATTGTTTTCAGTTGCTCCCTATCTTCCCTCAACCCTGTCCCACAGAATTCCTCTTAGCTAAGGACACAGCAGCAAAGGTGGGGAAGCAGACAATGATGATCCAGTTTGTGCTAGCCAGGAGCATATGCTTAGGGACAAATCGAAGTGGAGGACGAGAAGAGAGTGACACTTCTTCAGCAAGCACCCATCAATCTACAGCTCAGACTTCTCTCCTTTCTCTCTCACCACAGACAGCTCTAGGTTCTTGCAAGAAGGTGACATAGTTCCACAAAGGACACGCAGTGCCATCAGCTGTCGCCAGTGCAACTGGCCCAAGTCCAGCGATGGGATTGTTCGTGTTCCCTACGTCTTGGATCCAACCTATGGTAGGTGTAAATGTCAATCTGTTTTTAGAAGGGATATTACTCAATAAGCTTCAGGTAGAAACCTACTTCTAGAGGCCGCACAAACAGTTGGATAAACCAATTCTAAGGATTTCCTTGTGCAAGCACATGAGATTTGTAATTTACAAAGATCTGAACAGGAAAGAGAAGAAATTAAATTTCCTTGAAGTCTGCATCCATAATGGTTTTGGTCTGGTCTCCTGGAACCTTTCTCTTTACTGGTATCTGCCAAGAGTCCTGCCTTTATAAGGTTCTTGTCTGCAGCAGTGTGGTTTCAATGAACTTCATTAGCAAAATAACTTCCCTTAGCTGTCTCCAGTGTCCAGTCAGAAGATGTATCAACAATCACCACTTTAATTTAAAACAAGAAGCTGAAGAGAAAAAAGGCTCCCACTTGAATCCATTTGGACAAATATCTGGATAAGTAAGACCTCGTGCCAGACTATTTGATATCTTAAATGAAATTTATTACTCAGCAAAAACCATGACAGAGCCTAGGCTAACTTTTCTGTCCCTCATCTACGCTGGTTTTGAGCACATATGAGAGATTTTAATGGCAGCTGCCACGGTCCTTGTGTGACCCCCAAAATGAATCCTTTCTTCTCCAGAGGAGAGCCACATAAAAGGAATCGAGGATGCCATGGCAGAATTTGAAGCGCTGACCTGTATAAGTTTTGTGAAGCGCAATGCAGAGCGTGACTACCTCAACATTCAGTCTGCTGATGGGTGAGTTGAATGATGAAGCAACGAGTTCTCTCTGCAGTGTTTTTCTGTTCTTCACTCATTCTCTGTGACCTTAGAGTGGAAAGCAGAATGCATTTGGAGGGGAAACTTTATCACAGTGCCTTGGATACCTTGCTGGTGCAAGGACTTGGCAGTGACATCAGAGACTCAGCCAAGACACCAAAGTGATGCAGGAAAAGCACCATTAAGGTGGAAAGAGTATCTAAGATCTTATATTCAGAGATAACTGTGAGTCTTATTTGCACAGGCAAACCCAATTTTGGCTTATGAAATAACCTGACTGTCAAGGTCAGAACTAAATCCTATGAGAAAAATGTTCAAAACCTATTGGCTCAAAAGTGCTATTCATTGTGGCTCCAGCTCTGACAGAGTGTTCAGTATTGGTGAGGAGGAAGGTTATTCCTAGGGAGTCAAAGTCACTGCAGTAAAGTCAGAACGCAGGTGTCTCCATGCCAGTGTCATCTAGTGATGACAATATTGTTTGTGGTTCTTCATGCCATAGTCACTATTGCCCTTCTGTAGACTCGATCACAGTGGGCAGGAAGGATTCCTTCCACTTCCATGAGACATGCAAAGCAAGGTCCTCTGTACTGTCCCTTTGCCTTCTCGACAATAAATATCCACTAAGTCTTCTCTTGGTGTGTGATGTCTCCCTCAGCTGCTGGTCCAACTATGGGAAAGTAGGAGGTGGACAGATTGTCTCTGTGATGAAAGGGGGGTGCACATGGAAGGGAGTGATTCAGCACGAACTGGACCACGCTCTGGGCTTTTTGCATGAGCACTCTCGAAGTGACAGGGATAAATATGTAAAGATCATGTGGGATTACATCAGTCCACGTAAGTACCTCTGAACTCCTCAACGTAGAAAGTGGTGTAGATACACCCTGCTGTTCCCAGCTCTTCTTTCTTCCCTGGAGGGAGTAGATAGGAAGCATGTTTCCAGTACAATGTTATATGTTATATATTACAGACGACAGACCAGACTTTAAGAAATTTGAGAACTCCAGAAACCTGGGACTTCCATATGACTATGCCTCAATAATGCACTATGGCCCGTAAGTAGCAGCACATATTGCTTGTGTTGGAACTCAAATCCCAAGCCAGAATCAGTTTCTGTAACTCTAACTCCCATTTTCCCTTCTGAGAAAAAACACCAAGGCAGCTCAGACAAGGTACTCCCTAAGGTTAATTCATTGTCCTTTAGCTTTCCATCTGGGAGACATTCATAGCTGAGCTCAGATGCAAAGGAGGGAATCTTGATATGGACTCTGCTTCCAGTACCTGAAGGGGCCTGCAAGAAGGAAGGAGAGAGACTGTTTACAAAGACCTGTAGTGATAGGATGAGGGGCAATGGTTTCAAACTAGAGAAGAGCAGATTTAGATTGCATGCTAGGAACAAGTTCTGCACCATGAGGGTGATGGTACAGGTTGCCCAGGGAGGTAGTTTGGGCCCCATCCCTGGAGATATTCAAGATGAGGCTTGACAGGGCTCTGGGCAACCTGATCTAGTGGAGGATGTCCCTGCTGACTGCAGAGGGGGTTGGACTAGATGACCTCTGTAAGTCCCTTCAATCCAGACCATTCTGTGATTCTATGATCTTAATCAGACCTATCTGAACAGCACTGTTAGCCACAACTCATGTGATACTCTTGTTCTCCCTCCAAAGCCTGGCATTAAACCCCGAAATAATTGTACTCAAAGAACATGATTTTTCATCTGTTTTTTGCAGATACACATTCTCTAATACCACTGGAAAAGCAACTATTGTCCCAATTCCTGATGAATCAGTCCACATTGGACAGAGGCATGGACTGAGTAATTTGGATGTGGCCAAAATCAACAAACTTTACAACTGCCGTAAGTATCTCAAAGCCATCTTCCCATTTTCCACTCAGATCCTTCACAGGAATGTTTGGACACACTGTAGAGGCAGCAGTTTCTCACCCAAACTTGTGAGATTATTCTCCTAAATTTCTGGTATCTGCTAGAGTTACTGTGGGAGCAAATGCAAAGGTGAAGCAGGAGGCACATTGTGATCAGTGAGAAAATGTTTTCTGCTTCCAGATTAAACCAAACACATTCACTGTTGGCCTACACAGCTGCCGTGCAACTGGCCTAGCTGCATACCATGTTGTACACTGCAGTGCAGTAATCTGGTTTCTTACAGGTCAGGAGACAACTATTGACCCCAGAGGGCTGGGCACCCCTGTTCCTCATTGCAGTTTGTACTTAAGGCCTGAGCCAAACCACCTGTAACCTCCTCTGAACTGGAAGTTTCCTGATGCCTTGTCCTGTTTTCAAATGTTGAAGCTATTGCTCTAAATTTATATTTATTTTTACCTCTTTATCCTTGGCCAGAAGAAGGTCTAACCCCAAGGAGTTTATTCAGTCAAAAGGGAAAAAATGGGATGAATCAATACCACTCTTTGCACAGAGCAAAGCACAAGTCCTCTTGACCTTAAAACACTGCAGAGACATTGTATCAGCACCTCACTCTTCAGACATCACTTGACTTCTCCATCTCAGTTGCAAGCACTGTCACCGTTTGCAGTGAGGTGAAACCTCTCACCCCCTTTCTGGAGGTGCAGAAAGATCCCTTGCTGAACTATGCAGCTAATAATAAAAGCTAATGCTCTTCCCCAGCGCTGCTTGTGATGCCGGTATTTATGCATCATGCAAAGATGAGAAGCACACTGCTCTTCATTTTTATTTAGATATACTGTGGCACAAATGGTGGCAGATCAGTGAACCAAGACCAGCCTGTTCTGTAAACGTGTGAGTGGGAGCTTCAGTAAGCCTGGCTGCTGAAGCAAACCTTGCTTCTTCCTCAGGTCGCTGCAGCACTATTCTCGAAGCAGCATCTGGCTCACTAAGCTCTGCCAACCACCCAAGAAATTACTCGGATAACACCAACTGTGTCTGGCTCCTCCGAACCCGATCCAGAAAGGTAAAGACAGCTTAACAGTGACCCTGGAATATGGCTCAGCTTCCTTTCATGTAAAGCATTTTGCACTTTGTCTGCATGCCAGTTGCCAGATAAGATCTTTTCCATGGGAGAGATTCCAGATCAGTCCCTGCTTCATGTTCTTAAGCAAGATATGGGCAAAGACAACTGCAGAGCCATGATGTGGTAAAACCTCCCTGTGTTGGGCTTCAGGTTTGCAAAATCAAATCAAAGAAACCTGACCTTGGGAGCACTCAGGCCCCTTAGATCTGGACCTCACAAGCAAGGCTGGGCAAATAGCTTCACTTTGGCCTGGACTGGAGCTTGGATTCTGTCTTAAAGGACACTTCATGAAAGAAGTCACATACACGACTTTTAAAGGCTGATTTTTCTCTTCCCTTCCAGGTATCCCTGCGCTTTGAAGCCTTTGAGCTGCAGAAAACCAGAGATTGTCAGAGTGACTATGTTAAAGTTTATGACGGATCTAGCAAGTCTTCTCCAGTTCTAATGGACAAGACCTGTGGTTCAGAAATACCCAATGAACTGGTTGCTTCAAGTAATCTCATGCTCGTAGAGTTTGTCACAGATGGTGCTAATACAGCTTCTGGTTTCCAAGCCACCTTTACTTCTGGTAGGTCTGAGAAGGAGAATGGCACAGAAAAACAATCTGTGTCATATTAACCTTCCTCTTCAGAGAGGAAAAACACTTTCTGAGGAACTCCTCCTCTCTACAAGACCCATCTCTTCCTACTTTGCTCTCAATACAATGGACCATACCATTGAGATACATGTATCTCATTACAGTGAGATCATTTTTTCATGCAGGCAGGTGGGGCCATGATCAGGACAAGGGTGTTAGCCAGGTGATTCTGTTTGCCTTGCCTCTCAGATGTGTGCCATGGCAAAGTACAAGCTACTGGGTGCAGCATCAGTTTAATGTTGCTGCTAGTGAAACTCTATTTTATTTCTGCTGTGTTGTTACTTAAAAAGATTGCTCCTCTGGAAAAGATGCACTTTGGAAAGACACAGTTCGGAGGGTGAACCAGGTCACTCACCTCCATGACAGTATTTCTATGGTCAGGATCCCCACGACCACCTAAGATACCTTCTCTTCAGTCCCATTTAATCAATGACTAAGGCCACGACCACACAAGTTACCACAAGCTTCCCAGTTAGTATGAATCAGCTGGAATAAGAGTGCCTGTGTGCCTATCTGTACGGTACAGCAGCTTGCCCTAGTGTGAAAGGAAGCCCAGCTATGTCATAGGACCTTGTATTTGCCATGGGACAAAAGCACGCACAAAGTCCAACAAAATCCAGTGACTTAACTCTATACCCAAGCAGCAATTTTGCGTTGCCTCTATGTAGTATCTCTGTCCACTGTGGCTATGGAAAGAAAGCCTTCCATCCCCATACCAGTTTGTGTTAACAACCAGTTGTTAGCTAGTTGTGTTAACAACTATAAACTAATCCTAGCTGTCAGATAAAATGTGATTTAACATTTACATATTTTAGAGATACAACAGTTTCTTCAGGGAGCCCTGACAGCTAAATCTTCTCTACTTACAGTGAGGATCCAAAGAAAACCCAGCATCTCCAAGTGACTTAATGAAGAAGAACTGATCCTGTGGATATCAAAATGATGTGTTTCCTACTTTGCTCTTATCCTGGCTTGGATCAGCATGAAATTTAATTCTAGTAAGAATCAAAGTTTTCAGCTCCCTGAAGGGTTATTCCCCAAGCCATATAAATGTATGAATCTCTACATTCAGTTTGCTTGTCTTTTTGTCTGCACAGTTAAGTTATTGCCTCTTTCTATTTAACAATTGAATAAAAAGCTTCGTATTAAACACAAAAAAGTTTCCATTTCTGTTTTCTAGCAGTCCCTTCCAGTTATGCACACGACTTTTGCAGTATCACCTCTAAGCCCCCTCCATTTAGCCACAGAGGTATGTTATCTCTTAAGTATACCACTGAGGTCATCATGAGTTTGGTTAGTTGGCCGAGGAGACCACCTCCAAACTTTACAATTTATTTCATGATCTTCACTGCCTTAAGCATGAAAAGGTCTTGGATACTTCAGAGAAAAATATTTGACTGTTGTGATACCTGAGCTCTTACAAAACAAAGTGGGATGAAGTAACACTGCAAAGCTGGAATCTCTTGATGGATCTATAAGGAATAACATCCAAGAGGGTTTTTTTGGAGAGGAATTTCAGAAGGGATTCAGCTTTTCCACAGAGTGATGATAAACCAGTTCCAGGTGATCTAGGTTGTTATACTTGAAGGAGGGACAGTGATTTCAGTAGATGAGCTTGGTGAAAAGAGCTCTGAAATACCATTGGTGATGCCTGAGAATTTACTAAGCTGTGATTATCCAGGTACTGCTAAAATAATTAGGAGGTTTTCTCCGTGAGGGAAATAAATCCGTGTTGGAAAAAACCCCACAAAGTTAATGCATGTTAAGATGCTGCCATTTCCCCTTCTAATTCCTCTGGAAGAGGAGCCACTTCCCTGCCAAGAGGCAACCAGCAGAGTTCAGGCCTGTGTTGTTCTGATCCCTGGCTTGTCCTGATCCCTGTTGCATAGGGCGGAGGTAAAGTTGGTCACAAAGATTGTGCTAAGGTTCAGCCTAAACATGTGGCCACTCACTTGCTCCAGGACAACTCTTCACAGATACCAAGCAGCTCAGGATGTTGTGAGCAGGTGTCGGGGAAGGGGTAATTAGGTACTGCGAGACGATATTATAAAAATATTAATACATCATTTATTAATATTAATTAATCGGAACTCGCACCACCCCCTACCACCATTTAATAATAATAATAACAATAATAACAATAGTAACAGGCTCTTTGCAACGTTATGGAAACAATATACAGGTTATAACAGGATCTGGAAATGACTATTAAATATATATATTAACAGAACTCGAATTAAACTGGAAAAGAGAAGATTTGTGGTCAATATACCACCTGCGGCCAGTACGCCGCTTGTTCACTAGATGGACCCGAGAAGCAGCTTTCTGCTTATGGCAGAAGGCAATCAATGATTACAAGAGGCTTTGGTATTTACTCGTTAAGAGGTATTGTCTTGACAGCACCCAAGGCTCATTGCTGCAGGGTCGCTGTCGGTAGCCGTCAGTGGCTTTAAAGTTTCTCCAGGCTCCTGAGCACTGGAAAGGGAGAGAGACGATCTCTGACCTGATTCTGGCTGTCTTTGGCAGCAGGCTCTTACAGGCAGGACGTCTCACGGTATCACGCTGGCGAATGCGTGGAGGCAGCAGGCAGGATGCAAGCAGGCACCTGTAATGGCGGAAGGCACGCACCCCGTGTTCCCTGCTCCTTTTATTAATACAGCCCGAAGATCAATTGGACCTTTGGACACGAGATAGCCAACCAAATGGCAGTTAGCCAAGATTTGGCCATATTGGGTGAAGCCACAGGCTTGCTTTACCCTTTTTTGGGCAGATCACGGGCCTTGCATAAGGCAGTCGTGTGCACCCTATTTACCACAGGTGATGGACAGACCCCGGACCCCAGACTTAGTGGTGCCAGGTCCTTTGTCCCTTTTCCCGCGGTTGCTCTCTCCCCAAAACAGGTGAGAGCAGAAAAACATGTCTGCATAAGTCAGTACATTTACAAGCCTAATTTGGCCTGTCCAGGCCTACCACGACAGCAGGTCAGGACAACCCTGGACCAATTCCACCTAGCCTGGATAGGAACCCAGGAGTGTGCAGGGGAGTAAGACCAGGCAACCTGGCTGCGTCTGGAAAGGCTTTCAAGCCTAAGGAGTTTCACATCCCCTTGCTATGGCCATAAATGTCCTCCACCCCAGAATTCACTCTGCTCAGAGGGATCACATCTCCACCTATTATCCTACAGCACATCTTTCTCTCACCCACACGCATTAGGCTAGAGGCAGGGCTGCAGGACTACCATTGAGTATCTCAGTCTAGGAATGGCTTCAAGAGACTACCTCCTACTGAGTGGGTCCAGTTGTGGATCCAAACACACTGTCAGACACACAGACATGTCTGCATCCTCTTGCTCATCCTTGACTTTCTCCAGAAGAAACATCAGATAATGCACCACCTTCACAGACACCATCTAGCCAGAGAAAATGCCTGCTGGGCAAGGGAGTACTTCAGCAGGGAGAGCAGCATTATAAACCATAGCCAGAATTATTCCAGACAATTTATATCCATATCTAAGCACATGCACAGTCCGCTCTGGGACAGCAGTGAGCATCTCCCTCAAGCAATCCCAATGTGGAAACTGCTTCAGCAGGACAGTGCACCAGGCACACTGAGGCTCCCCTGCAGATTTCTGTTTCTGAGGTGCTGCCCCAGAGGGGACTTTTAGTGCTGGGTCAGATACACTTCAGGCATATAGAGACCTTCACCTATATGAAGCCACCCAGGGATGTGACAGAACATCTCTCTTAGGAAACCAGCTCTTCCTCCAGACTACATCCACAGCAATCCAGCCAAGCCAGACCCTGTGGAGAGATTCTTAACAGAAATACAAAGATTGGCAGGAATGCTGCAGGGATGGCAATGTGCACGTGTCAGAAAGCACAGGAAGAAGCAGCTGAACAAGGGTTACTGGAACAGCCTGTATTGATAACAAGGGACACCATTGCCAGGACACTGCTCCCATGACACTGCACCTAGGAGGATCACAGAGGAATGTGTTGTTTAGGGCATGACCAGAGGGTCTAGACTCCATCCAGGCAACAGCACAGACACCTGCCAGTGGAAGAGCCTGCACTCACGTGCAAGCAAGTTTGTAGCTACTGCATGTGCCATTCCTTTTTCCTGTTAGGCCAGTAGAAAAACAGGCATATCCTTCCAGCAATGACAAGCAGGTTGTTTCAACACTAGAGGCTCTTCTCCAGAAAGGCACTAAGCTGTAATTCCCATTCTTACTTCAGCAATGGTTGCCCCTCATGATCTGAACTCTTCTTCATCAGGCACTACCCAGACATAGGACAAATGTACTGTTACTATGAACCCCAGACCCCTCACTGGGGTCTTTGAGTTCAGAGTTATGTTCTTCATACAAAGAGCTTGGGATCCCCCATCTACACCCTCAATTCCGTTCCTACCTCAGTGCTTTGCCTACTTCACTGCCTTGCCCTTGTTCACTACCCACCCTCCTTCCCATTAAGCTCTCTGTGGGGTCTCCACAGAGTGGGGGGGACGGATACAGAAGAGTGCAGGACACAGAGCTGTGTTCAGATCAGGCCTTGAACACATGAAGGAGTCCCCAGAGTGGAGGCATCAGCCTCAACCAGATCCCCCCAGCCCCCTCCCCAGGTGAGAAAGGCCAATCCTTCTGCAACAGCAGCAACACTATTTGCAATTGTCCTTTCCATTCAGTTAAGTTAATGCCTTCATTAAATGATCCTTTTCTGGGGAAATTGTTACCTAACTGAAAGCCAATCTTTCTTAAGCAGCTGCTACTTGGGTTAAGACACAGTGCTCAAAAGGGAAAACTGAAATACTGCTTTGTGGAAATGTAGTGTAGTGCTCCACACCTTAGCATCAACATGCAGAATATTTGAATAGAACCTCAAAAGTTCTGTACTACAGATCAAAGGCTAACCTTCTGATAAAACTCTCTTAAAGCTAGCTGAACTAGGAAAGAATAAACACTATTCTGATCCATCCAACTGCCCAAGGGATAAAGAAGCCCTTTAGTGCTCTGGTGTGGAGCACTAAATAAAACGAGAACTGCAGCAATCTGGATTTCCCAACTATACTAAGATCAATTCTACATAGATATATTATATTTTCCTTTGAGGTTATACTACACTTTCTCTGTAATCTCCCCCTTGAATTTTTTCTTCTTTGTACATATCGATGAACAGTGATAGATCCAAAGGAATTTTAGCACAGTCATTGAGAGGAAGTTCTTTTACTGTCTCACAGGCTTCCTCCTGTGCCAGGGAGGAGAATTTCTTTATAACTATTACGTGGAGGATAACCTTTTTTCTTCTTTATCTCTTTCTAGACAGCACGTTAAGTCTTTAGTCTGCTTTCTGTCTTTCATTCTAACTTCAGAGCAATTGGTATCACCCTCTGTCAGGAGAACCTAGGAAAACAGCTACAGCTCAAAGCACATTCAGAACTTCATTAAAGAATAATGTCACTCTATAGCTTTAATCAGTATCTGTCCATTTAAATGAAGTGATGGACAGAAGAGTGAGACATTTGACAATGAAAATAAAGCCTTAGTGGGCAAAACAGATGTTGCTTGAAAGCCAGCATTAGAAGGAATTCTCTCCTGGTTTTCTCTTGGTGGTGGTGGTTTTATTCTCCTTGCTTATACTTAAAAAAATCCAAAGATTTTAATTATTTTGTTCTCATTTCAGCCTTGATAACACGAGATACAGCAATTTAATTTGGCATAACATATTGTAGGGTAAACATTAGTCACTATTTTTGAGTGACTACTGCTCCTGAAATCTCATGACAAAGCTTTGCCTGTATGCTTACACTTGGAAACACAACTAGAATTATGTGACCAGCGAGTGCTCTAATCCAGAAGCAATCCACAAACTACAGCTGAGAAGTATTTTGTGAGTGTAACCTTCATATTTATTTATAAATTCCTGGGGCAAGCATGCAGAAAATCACACATTTTAAAGTCACTGAGCTAATTCCATTATATTTATCATATATTACTTTTATTGTTTAGTCAAGGTACAGTGGTTATACAGTATCTTGACTAAACTGCAGCTTGGCAATCAAAAGGCAAGTCCAGTGAAACAAGGACAAACCTTGTTCTTCAAATGGGTTGTTAAAAAGCTGTAGACATGGAAGAGCCATTCCGTACACAAAAGATTCTTCTGGAGAACATAATTTTTATTTTCTTCTGCATTTTTTCTTTTTAGTAACTTGAAAGTTTGGCTTCTTGGGTACTAGAAGTGGATAAAATGTAAAATCCTTTTCCTGTCTTTTTTAGGGGGTATGTGGAGATGATAATAGGAGTATGCAACAATGCACACACTCAGTGTCACCTTAAATAATAAAATCATATAAACTGTCACTCGTGGAGAGTATATATATAAAAATAGTTATTTGTCTAAAATGATACAAGCCAAAATTAAGCAGCTCTAGGCATGCCAATCAACAAGCAGACAAGACTTCCACACTGATGGCCACTTACGCAGAAACCTGTTTAGCTGGTTTTAGGATAGAGCTAAGAACAATTATCATCTTTGCCACCTTTTTTCCATTTACACCAGCCTGATGGCACACGGCATGCCACCTGTCCCTTTGCAGGTTCATGTTCTTTACAAGCACACGTATTGCACACATATACATCACAGTATTTTCCTCTAAAGCAGCCTGCTCTTTCTGGTGACCCCCTTGTGCACAAGTCACTGACATTTCTGATGACCCTCTTGTGCCCAAGTCACCAGCAGCTTCTCAGCTTCTCTTACCCCACCACCTTGCGGCTGCCAGGGAAAGCCTACTTTAAAAATCAAACTAAATTCTACTTGTGGCACAAGTTTCTGATCCCTAACTTCTGTAACATTAAGCATACGGCATCCAATTTTAACCCCCGATCTAATTAAATCACACTGGAAACAACGAAAATCTTACTAAAGCATTAAGTGATGGGGGTTTTAGGCAGATTTAAAACCTTTTCCAGATGGATACCTCTGCCTCTCTGGGTTTCTGCTCCGGCGCTGCAGGTGTTACTGACCCCACCCGCCCTCGGTGCCCTCACATCGAGCACTCCTTACCCCAAACCTCCCCTTCCCAACCCCAAACCTTCCATTACGCTTCATGCTCTCCTTTTTTCCTTCCTTCTCCCGCCACTCCAGCCTCCCTACCAGCTCTGCTTCCCGCAGACGTCTGACAGCCAGCACGGAACTCTCGACACAAGCGGCCCCGAGCAGACGGGGTTCAAATGTCGCCATCCCGCGGCCGTTCTCCCTCCCAGGCGGGACGCTGCACGCCGACCTTCCCCTCCTCAGACACCCACATCTTGGGTCGAGAGGCCGAAGGAGGCAGCCGGGGCAACCCAGCCTCCTTCGGCCTCTCGGCCTCTGCGCTCGACTCGCTACCGTCTCCCTGCCATTAACGCCGCACCGCAAATGCCCCTACCCTTCTCGGCGCCATCTTGGTGAAGGAAGGACGAGCGCCCAGTGGTCCTTGCAAGTTAGGGAAGCAAAAGTCATGAGACAAAAAAAGATGCATTCGTGAAAAGATCCTTCATTTCAGTAAGGGTTTTAGTCCAGCTCCAGCCTTTCACGTTTAATTACTGTGTTTTAAGGGTCATTTTCTGCTCCAGCAAAGTGCAACTTGCTCATTCTATGAAGTTCTGGCTTGGCACCCACAGAGAAACAGAAACTTCTAGACTATTCAGCTCAATGAGCTGATTGTGAAGGCAGCAGAGTGCAGCCTTTGTGCTGACAGGGTCCAGACCCAAAGTGCTTGATGGTACAAGGAGGACAGACCTAGAAATGGCAAAGCCCACAACACTAGAGAGGGTCATGGTGACAAGGCAGGGCCATAATGGAGCCAGGAGCACAAGTCAGCAAACGAAGGATCAAGTATGGTAGCCACAACCACAGTCAGACACTGTCACCAAGCAAGTTCACAGTGACAAGGTATGTCCAAGCTCAAGCCAGGAAATCAACCGCAGGTCAGAATAGAGCTCATGGCACAGTTGTGACAGTACTGGAGATGGATTCACCTGCCACATACCTTAACTAGTGCCTGAAGGTGTTGCGTTTGAGCTTAAATAAGGGTCCACAAGCAGAAGAATTGCAGGGAGGTCCCAGGTCAGGCTGATCAAGGCAATTAACGCCTGTTAGTGCACGCAGAAAATAAGCGGTGCTGGAGATGTTGCTATTCTGATGTAGCAGGGTGGCTTGGGACAGGCGTAGGCTGGTTCTGCAGCTGGGTACCAGGCTGACCAGCCAGCAAGTGCCACACTGATTAATGAACACAGAAGTGCTATACTAGCAGCAAAAGAAAAGCTTTTAACACTTACAGGAATGCTTAGGTGGCTGTTTGCTTAATTCTAATGCTTTCCATCTCTCTCAAACTGCTGCCTGAATTACAGGCTGGAGCTGTGAGGTTTTGTTTTAGGCAGTAGCTATATGACAGGAGTTATTTTTTATGACAGCTGAGTGCTATACCAGTATTGAGAGTTAACTTGTGAACATCAACAGGTCATGCCTGATTCTTCTGCGATGTTCTGCTGCCTTGTCCTGCTGGCATTTTCTGTGCCTATCAATCTCACTTGTTTTGACTCTTGTATGTCAAGCCACTTGATGGAAGAAGATTTTGCCTCTCTTTCCAGTCCTTTGCCTTGATGTATCTGCATGCTTTCTACTCCTATTATACAGTTGTCTTCTAGAGCATCTTTTCTGACGATTTTAATGTATAACTGTTTCCTTTTACATCACTTTGTTATGGGGATTGTAATGATTGAATTCAGTCATACTCGCCTGTGTATAATCTGTTTAAATTGGAAGAAATGCAGTTGGAGAGAGCATGCATTCGGGGAGATTCATGTTTATAATTATCTTCTGTTGACTTTTAAGCTTCCATTTGCAATATAGTTAATTGTCCTTCTTGTATATGGCAGTCTTGGAGAGGCTTATCTATTGGGTTTAGCCAAAAGGAGTTATGAATCTTAGGCATTTTAGGAAGATGCATGATCATCTTATTATGGAAATTCAGAAGTAATTTTCTAGCAGAAAACAGTGCAAAACTGGCTGAAAGCCCTCAGCTTCTAAATAGCAAAGGGTATTTACTGTCTTGTCCTTTCCCTTCTCTAGCTTGTATAGATCCACCTGTCCAATGTACTTATGAATGTTGCTAATGAGATTTCCTAACGTACTAGAAGTAATTTGTCACATTCATAAATTACTGCTTACAGGAAAATGGAATGAGGATGTAGACCTCTACTCTGCCCTGGTGAGACCCCATCTTGAGTACTGCCTGCAGTTTTGGGCTCCCCAGTTTAAGAGGGACAGGGATCTTCACAGTATCACAGTATCACAGTATAGCAAGGTTGGAAGAGACCTCAAAGATCATCAAGTCCAACCCACTACCACAGACCTCAAGACTAGACCATGGCACCAAGTGCCACGTCCAAACGTGCCTTGAACACCTCCAGGGACGGTGACTCCACCACCTCCCTGGGCAGCCCATTCCAGTGGGGAATGACTCTCTCAGTGAAGAACTTTCTCCTCACCTTGAGCCTAAACCTCCCCGGGCACAGCTTGAGACTGTGTCCTCTTGTTCTGGTGCTGGTTGCCTGAGAGAAGAAAGCAACCTCCTGCTGGCCACAACCACCCTTAAGGTAGTTGTAGACAGCAATAAGGTCTCCTCTGAGCCTCCTCTTCTCCAGGCTAAACAATCCCAGCTCCCTCAGCCTCTCCTCATAGGGCTTGTGCTCGAGGCCTCTCACCAGCCTCGTTGCCCTTCTCTGGACACGCTCAAGCACCTCAATGTCCTTCTTAAATTGAGGGGCCCAGAACTGGACACAGTACTCAAGGTGTGGCCTAACCAGTGCAGAGTACAGGGGGAGAATGACCTCCCTGCTCCTGCTGGCCACACTATTCCTGATGCAGGCCAGGATGCCATTGGCCTTCTTGGCCACCTGGGCACACTGCTGGCTCATGTTCAGGCGGGTGTCAATCAGCACCCCCAGATCCCTTTCTGTTTGGCTGCTCTCCAGCCACTCCGACCCCAGCCTGTAGCTCTGCATGGGGTTGTTGTGGCCAAAGTGCAGCCCCCGGCACTTGGATTTGTTGAAAGCCATCCCCTTGGACTCTGCCCATCTGTCCAGGCGCTCGAGGTCCTGCTGCAGAGCCCTTCTGCCCTCCAACCCACCAACATCTGCCCCCAGCTTGGTGTCATCTGCAAACTTGCTGATGACTGTCTCAATGCCCTCATCCAGATCATCAATGAAGATGTTAAAGAGGATGGGGCCCAGTACTGATCCCTGGGGGACACCGCTAGTGACAGGCCTCCAGCTGGATGTGGCACCATTCACCACCACTCTCTGGGCTCGGCCCTCCAGCCAGTTCCTAACCCAGCACAGAGTGTTGCCATCCAAGCCACGAGCTGACAGCTTAGCCAGCAGTTTGCTGTGGGGGACAGTGTCAAAGGCCTTGCTGAAGTCCAGGTAGACCACATCCACAGGCCTCCCCACATCCACCAGGCGGGTCACCTGATCATAGAAGGAGATCAGGTTGGAGAGGCAGGATCTGCCCTTCCTAAATCCATGTTGGCTGGGCCTGAGCCCTTGGCCATCCCTCAGGTGCGCAGTTATTGCCCCTAAGATAATCTGCTCCATCACTTTCCCTGGCACTGAGGTCAGGCTGACAGGCCTGTAGTTCCCAGGTTCCTCCATCCGACCCTTCTTGTGGATGGGGATCACATTGGCCAGTTTCCAGTCATCTGGGACCTCTCCAGTGAGCCAGGACTGGTGGATCTTCTGGTGGATCTTCTGGAGAAGGTCCATCAGAGAGCTACAAGGATGATGAGGGCCTGGAGCACTGCCTGATGAGGAGAGGCCGATGGACCTGGGGCTGCTTAGTCTGGAAAAGACTGAGGCTGAGAGGGTTTATAAGTATCTGAGGGCTGGGGGTCAGGAGTGGAGGGTCAGGCTCTGCTCACTTGCTCCCTGGGATAGGAGCAATGGATGGAAGCTGCGGCACAGGAGGGGCCACCTCAACACAAGGGGCAACCTCTTTGCTGTAAGGGTCCCAGAGCACTGGCACAGGCTGCCCAGAGAGGTTGTGGAGTCTCCTTCTGTGGAGACTTTCAAGGCCTGTCTGGATGCCTTCCTTTGTGACCTGAGCTAGATTGTATGGTCCTGCTCTGGCAGTGGGAGCTGGACTTGATGATCTCTTTGGGTCCCTTCCAACCCCTGACATCCTGTAGTCCTGTAAGCTGTGGAGTGCAAGTGTGCAGTTAGACGTGGCTGACGGACTTGGCTTGTGGAAACCCACATTCAATGCTGTAAACACAGGATTATATTTTATAAGATGAGTAAAAGGCGAAGCTGTTCACATGAACACACAAAGCTGCATGAGACCCCAAGCACTGAACTATGGAAGGTATTGCAGGTTAGGCTTGAGAGATGTTTCTAGAATCTGAAATATTATTCGTTTGTAGCAGTGCAATGTGAAATGCCCCGAAGTGAGAAAGAGTGGGTGTTGTGGTTACATTTGAACTTCTAAATGTAATCCTTTCAAGATCTTGGAACTAAAATAGCTGTTGGTAGGAATGCAGATGTGCAGGAGAGCTTAAAATAACCCCTTTGTGAATAAAACCTAGTTTCAGATTTCAACATCAGTAACGTTGTCGTTATGTTTTAAAAGCAAAATAAATAGCCCATTAAATGTGATCTATTTTTAATCCTGCCTCTTTCCACAGGAGTTGGCAAGACATTTTGACAGATGTAACAGCAATACAGTAAGATTCAGGGTCCTCATTGACTTGATTCCAGAAGAAGACATAATTGTTATTATTATTTTTAGCTCGAATATGTGCCATTTTAAGTACAAATCTGGAGCTGTACCTAAGCAATACACAGCTCTCAGGTGATGGGCAACACTCCAGTTCTTCCAGAGACTGCACCTGCTAGTCATGTTTAAAACCAGCCCTTCCTTGCAGGACATAAGAGTTGTTCTCCCCCTAGGACAGTATTTAGGAGAGGGCTATCCCAGGCTGGTAGCAATAGGTCCTAGTCAGCTGTGTAAAATTAGGTAGACTCACAGGTCACAGCACTCCTAAAATCTGCCTGTTTCCATTTAAATCAGTTGTCCAGTGAAATGCTGGCAGCTGGTTCCATGACACCTTTTGATACTGTTGCTAATCACAAGATAAGAGGCTATTTCTGATGGATGATTTATACATTGTTTTCTTTCTTCACAAAATGCTCACATCGCTTCATTGCCTGAGTCTGTAAGGAAATGTTTTCCCTGTGTAAATGTTTTATGAACAGTTCATGGTGATGCAAATGAGAGCATTAATTCAGTGCTGGAGTGGTAGGGTTCCCAAGTCTTACAAGTTCTGCACTGTCATTGAGACTTGTGCAACTTACCCACACATTTCCCATTTAGAATATAAAGTGTGAATTATCATTCTAACATCTATTTGGGGCCTATTTAAGCTTTCACATTTAAATTTATTTGTGTGAGTTAAAGTAAGGCATGGGTGTTTTTTTTCATTCTAATGAATATTAGTGGATTTTTTACCCTTGTTTACTCAGCTCTAGGAATTTTGCTGACCTAGATTTTCCCTGCATTTTCAGCGGTTTCAGCTGAGGACAGCCTTTTCTCTTCATCTTTTAGACTGTCTTGAAAAGTTCTTATGGATGAGGAAGGATTTGACACGGTACACTGCAGGTATCGTCATTCCAGTGGAATCTCTTTATCCAGTGAAGCCCTTTGAGGTACTGGGATGAAAGGTACTCAAGATGGGAGATTTTTTTCCATATATTTTCTAAAGATGACAATCAACCTCCCTTTAATCTAGGAATGTATTGCTCTAAGTGACTCATTTCTCATTTTTTGGTCCTTTTGGGTCTGCTTTGGGTCCTTTTGGGTCCTCTTGGGGTTTTTTTGGCTATTTGTATGTATTTACATGATTGAACAGAAGTATTTCTTTAAAGCAGTGGCTTGACTTCTAGTCCCTTTAATGTTAGTGACAAATATACTTAAAACATGCTGATGCCAATGCAAATTCAGGTGGTGCTATTTAGGAATTTAATCTTAGCAGGACTGTGTCCCTAGCTGTAAATTCCACATCTCTTCATTTTAAGGTGCTGGGAGGCTTAAGTTCATCAAGTGCTTTGAGATAATCAATACCAAGGTGGCTACAGGAATGCAAAGCAGATGCTGTAAACCTCAAGCATGTGCAGAAGCTTTATTATCTACAGCAATAAATATTCATGGATTTTAATAAGCTTCGGTTAATTCTATAAATGTGTTCCTCATGGCTAATCCTAGGGCCAGTCCTGTTTGATGGTTCGATCTGTTTTCTGGATGCAAGATTGGGCTGGACCATTAACAAGTTGGCTGATGATTCCAAACTGAGAGGGGAATCATCTTGACTCTTGAGAGACTCCCTTGCAGAGGGATCCAGATAGATTGGAGCACTGGGCAGTGATTATGGGATGAAATTTAACAAGTCCTAATGTCAGACAGGAGTTCAGGTAATTTATGTTTTGATCAAGGTTGCAGCATACCTTCCTAGGCTAGTATGATCTCTTGCAGTACTAGAAATAACCTCACAGGAAGGGCATAGGCTGAAAAGGGCAATTGTACTGAAACTGCCAAGTACAGACCCAACTTAACCTTTGACTTCTTTGAAGTTTAACCTGGAATGTATTTGTCCATTTGTTGAGGGTGGCATAAGCAAAACCAGTCATAGAATCATAGGAAGGTAAGGGTTTGACCACTGGAGAGTCGGATCACAAGAGCAGGATCACCTAGAGCTAGTCACACAGGACTGCATCCAGAGGGGCGTTGAAAGTCACTAGCGAAGCAGACTCCACAACCTCTCCGGGCAGCCTGCTTCAGTACTCTGTCACCCTTACAGTAAAGAAGCTTTTCTTCAAGCTGAGGTGGAACTTGCTATGTTCTGGTTCCTATTCATTGCGCCTTGTCCTCCCGCAGGGCACCGTTAAAAAGCCGAGATGGAATGTGACGCATAGTCCGCAGCGTAATGCAGGGCGGCGCAGTTTCCAGAGGGCATCTGGATTCCCACAAACTCCCCGTGTCCAAGCTGACCTCAAGGATAAGGCCCTGCAGATGGCAGCAGTGCTTTAAATTTCAGCTTGGTACAGCCTGCGCCAGAAGCGCCATCCAAGACACTTAACTGATTTCCACAGGCCGTTGCAGTGTTTTGCTGCTAGTCAGCATGTTACTGATGCTTTCTTTTTTTCTTTGATTTTTTTTTTTTTGGCAATTTAAACAGGACAGGTTTAATACTTGTCAAATAGCAGAAGGATGTTTTTGAGCCTTGTGGAATCCTCTCATGTTCCCAATGCAGACAATTCTTACTCTTCTGTTTTAAATATTGCAGGTGATAGCTTTTTTTTTTTTCCAGAATACTTTGCATCCTTCAGGCTTGCAGCAGGAATTTGACCTTGCTGGCTTAAAGCAGCACAGCACACTGATGCTTCTCTAGTAGCCAGCTGAGCTGTAGCAAAATAATGGCAAATACCTAGCTCTAAAGATACCACATAAGAAAGAGGATAAACAGATGGGTCCAAATACCTGAAAAGATATCCCTGCTAATCTACTTGGATATGAACTGTTGTTTCCCTTCCTTTTACTAGCTCTGTTGACCTAAGCTGATTTGAGCCTCTCATGCTGCACAGACTCTTTCTTCCTTGCTCAAATAAGTGCCTTTATCTCCTTTTCCTCCTTTTCTCACTAAAGCTAATCCATCTTTGCATCTTTGTCTTCCCTTTGCAGTTGCTAACATTCAGTTTCACTAAGATAGAAACAAATTTAGAAGAATTGTGATCGAAGGGCACCTTATGCAGGTAAACCTATCTTTATAGTCCCTATTGTCTTTGTGCTGCACTTCAGTATTTTGGCTGTTCCTCCTCTGTCTTCAAGGAAGAAGCTACTGTCTTCACTAGGACTTCTCTACCTCTGTGCTTATACTGTACTTCATCAAAAAGATGCAGTATGAAGTATTTTACTGGCAGCCTAGGTAAGCATGGTCTGTGAAGCTTGAACATGCATTTGATTTGGGTGTTAGGAACAAGTTCTTTACCATGAGAGTAACAGAACACTGGAACAGGTTACTCAGGGAGGTGGTTGGAGTCCCATCCCTGGAGACATTCAAGGTGAGGCTTGACAGGACTCTGGGCAACCTGATCTAGTGGAGCATGTCCCTGCCGACTGCAGAGGGAATTGGGCTATATGACCTTTGGAAGTCTCTTCCAACGCAGACCATTCTATGATTTCAAGGTGTCTCAAGAGCAATTCTACAGTCTGTAGGTAAGCTCCCTTGGGTTGCTCAACTTTATTTCTCGAAGATGATAAACTTTTGCTCAGGATATAGCTAAATACCTTCAAACTTAATCTGGGCATGGGATTTTGGTTAGTGTTCAATTTCCTGTGTAGTGTGACCAGGTGCTAGAGATTATGGTGATTTAACAGTAGAAAACCTATCCCAGTACAGCTTTTGAGATGCTTGAAGATGAAAGGTGTTAGGTAAATTGTTGCCAGTTTCCCTCTTCCATGTGCTATGAACTGATGAAAGACAGGGAGAGGCAGTTACCTCCCAATATATTATAAAACTTGCCTGAGGTAGGACCATTCTGTTTACTGAACACTTCATTCGCTCCCAGTGCAAAACCAGTGGTGGCATTTGCTGTTTTCATAACAGCCCTAAGAGGATGGTGTGGCTCTGACTGGCTGGCAACCCCCTGATGGCAAACAGCAAAGAGGTAATGTGAGAAAAAACAGCTGAAAATATCTTCATCTATCGTCACTCAAGCGTGTGGATTCATTTCTACTGTAGCTCTTTCTCCTACAGCAAATCACTTCTCCCACAGTGGTAGACTGCTGCCATGGCTCTCCAGGGCATTCCCACTTTCTGGGTTTTACTGTGTAAAAGGGTAGGGTAAAGGGAACTGGAGAAGCTGTTGAAGGAAATGTGACTTAACTACTGAGTAAACAGAATAGTAATGGAAAAAAAAAACCCACACCAACCAACCAAAACAAACCCACAGCAAAACAAAGAAAGAAACAAATGGTATTCAGATGTCTGAAATAAGGGAATCCTGGTACTCAGACACTTGAATGACTTTCTAGTTGGTTTCTATTCCTGTCAGTGACAGAGAGAAAGAACATAACACTGCACTATATTATAGCCACTTTTGGGAAAGTTAGCAGTCAGAATGGCCAAGAAAAAGTAATCAAAAGCAAGAGTACCAATAGCTGTACTTGGAAGCTTATAGAGACGCAGCAATGTAACCCAACCAAAAACATCATCAGCACCTCTGAGCAACAGCTAACCTGAATACCTGCCCCCTAATCAGTCTGTTGGGACACATTTAGATGAAGCAGAGAATTGGAGACTCCCCCAAAATAAAAACATGCTGTGATCAAGGAATCAAACTACAGCTGCCAGAGCTGAGAATTGATCACAAATTAAAAGTAGAAACCCTTTGCAGCTGACAAGGATGGAAAGAGCAGACAAGGAGTCTGGTTCGATTGAGTAGTCCTAGACTGTAGAGTTGAGAAGACAAGTACAAAGAGTAGCAAAATGTTCATGATGCCTCAAGGCAACAGCAGCAGCTCTTCAAGAGGAGACACAACTTTCACTGTCTCTGAACAAAGAGTTTCACTTAATTCTGGGGAAACTAAAAACTCTGCAGATAGACCCAGCAGCAAGGCAGGGTCTGAAGGTATTTGTGAAATCACCTCTTGGTGCAAACAAGAGTGTTTAAGCACAGAAAGATCTGAGATGGCCTTTGAATAGCCTTAGCAGTCAAATTTTGCAGCAAAGTGGGTTTCTATACAGATGTTTGCTTATACATATATCTGTGTTTATGTGTATATACTCCCCTAGCTGTCCTTCCAAAATGGTGTGGAAAATAATGTTTTGTTTGGTGAGGTAATCCAGGAACTGATTTCACAGCCAGGGAATAGGCTGTCATAATAATAATAAAGAAAATCCCTTGAGGAGGTGGTTTTCAGCTACATTTACAAACCAGGAGACACAGCTGACCCTGACAGCCACCATGTGGGATATAAATATCATTGAATGGAATGGTGTGTCCAGGGACAGTTAAACTCTCTGGAAGGGCACATGACTCCTAACTAAATACAGAGTTACAGAGAAATTATGGGATGGTTGGCCTGATGTGCACTTACATCTCAACGTTTTTGACTTTGTGTTCCCACGGTCTGGGAGAATTCCCTACTGAGATGGAAGCAGCTGGATCCAAAGAAGAGCCACTATCCAAATGCTGTCCAGGTTTGGTGACATTCATCTGTAGAAATCTGATGTAGAGTCAAATTTATGCTTTGGAAGCTATTACCTGTCAAGAAGGTAAAGCGAGGAGGGTTTGTCTGAAGCACATGGTTGAGCTGCTGCTCTGTTACAGCACCAAGCCATTGTACTGCCTGCACCTTCCAGCCCTTACACTAAGCACTGCCAGGAGAATGAAATGCTTGATAGAAAATACATGTCATGCCACACATTCTGAAGGAAAAAGAAAAAAAAAAAGAAAAAAGATTGGCCTACAAGAAAAAGTGGACAAGCTGAGAAATAATTTGAAGGAAATGACTGAGCAGAAATAAATGTTGAAGGAAAATGTTCGACATGCCAAAAAAACAGTTAACACTAGCTTAAACTGGAAGATATTTAAGAGAAGTCTGGTGGGAGGAAAACAGCTGCAGGTCTTGGAATACCAAGCCTGACCCAGAAATGAGCTGGCACTGGGGAGTGCCCAGGAAGAAGCTGTTGTGGAACTGGAGGACTGATCCAGATTGTGCCACACATATTCAGGTTTACTGCTGCAGACACATACAGATGGTTTCAAAATATTAAGAGAGCGCATCCTCCATCGGCACTGTGAAAAAAAAAGGAACCATGGGCAATGTGGCCTGGTGCAGGAAAGGCACAGATGTGAAATGACAGAGCCACTGAGAAAGAAGTGGAGAGCAAGATTCTGTACACAGTACACAGCCAGGTACAGAAGCATGGTCTTTTTTAATTCCCAAAACACAGTAAAGTCCAGTGCATTGGGCTATGCCTGCTCATTCCCCAGCTGCAGAGATGCAGGCTGTCTACCTCTCCCTCCTCCACTGATGAATCAGAAGAGGTGCACGCAGGGAAAGAGGGCAGCTCTCTTACACTTCTGGAGACTGATGATCTGAATTACAGCTTGCTTGATGGATGGACTGATCTTGAGCTTTAAGTGAATGAGGTTTTAGTGAAGAGCTTCACATAAAGTTTTTTTTGCACAGAGGAAAACTTGAGATTTAGGTTTGGTGAAAGCATGGGTATTTCTGTGTGGAACTGGGAAATACTGGCACCTTGTTACCTACCTGAAGTGAGCTTGACTATCCTGAAGACAGATAATAATTTGAATTAAAATGTTACATTTCCTTATAGTGGATATTATTTTAAACCACCTGTCTGTTTCCCTGCTGACCTATCCTGTTCTTACTGATGTGTTCGTAAAGTTCTGCCCCAGGAGATGCTGGGGGATTTTGTGATCCCAGGCAGAAAGGCACTCAGACTCCATAAACTGACTATTTATTTAAGCTACCACTGTAAAGAAAGAGAGGATAGTAAAGATAATTTTACATCCCTTGAATGCTGGGAACTCCGAGCTGCACAGCATCAGCAGGCCTCCTCCCACTAGGGAGCAGTACACTGTGCAGATCCCATCCATAGGAAGGTTATCCAGCATTTGAGCTCTTACAAGGTTTTCTTAAAACAACTCTAATTCATCACTTCTCCTATCAAACAACAAGCTCACTGTACTTTAGATGAAGACCACTGTACTTTAGATGAAGACCAAGGACTTGAAGGGGGTCCAGTCACCATTACCATGTGGGGGCTCCCCACTGGCTACCCATGCTTGTGTTAGATGCAAAGGGGTGTACAATGGTCTTCTGCTTCTGACCATTCTGCTTAGGGTAATTTGGAGAACATCTAATTACATACTTCCCCCTTTCTCTGATACATCTCATCCTTCCTTTTCATTTCAGGAGTTTGGCTATCGCTGGGAGCATGTGCTTTCTTTTCTCCTTTGTTAAACAAGGCTTCAGAACAATTGCACTAGGCAGGCTCTTGAGGAACTAATTCCAGGTTTTTTATTGTGTGTGGTGCAAGTCTGGACAAAATGTTCAGTCAGTCCAGAAAAGCTTCCAGTACAGCTTAATTCTAAAGGATGAACAGATTTAGCTTAATACTGAACCCTGGTAATTAATCATAGTGATGAGTGTGTATGCTCACAAATGGGCACCCAATGCTGTTTCACACAGGTGCTATAGAGATTTTTCTTTTTTTTTCTGGTAACTCTTCTAGGGTTGCTTCAGCTTGTTTATATTATATCAGAATGTGTTAAACTGCAAAGATTTCCTTTTGTTTTCTAGTACCCTGGGCTCAAATATACCTAATGAGATGGAAACAGTGCTGAAGTAAAAGATGAAAATGTATCAGTTCCAGTTCGGTTCAGATTTGGGGTCAAAACAGTAACTGTGATAGAAACCAAGTGGTCCAGAAGAGGTGCTTAGTCCATATTTGTTCATATAGAATGCCCAAACACTGCCAGAGGTTAATCAGAAAGTCTGCCTAAGCTGAGTTTGCCTACCCACAATGTGCAGTACTGATCACAACAGCTGCTCTTCTCTCCACCAAAAATTACCACATGTGCAATGAAATTGTCTATAAGTAGTAAAAGAAGGCAAAACATTTGGAAATCCCAGTCTCTTCCATTCCTGTTTCCTCCCTGCTCCTTTACCTGTTATTTTTCCTTTACATCTGACTTCTTCAGCCTTGCAAAGAAGAGCAAATCCTTTGTCAGTATCTATGCTTTCCTGTTTCAGGTCTCCAGGCTTTGCTTCTTTGATACTTGTATTTATCTGCCTGACCACCTGTCTCAATGTGAACAAAGCTGCTTCTCTTCTTTTCCACGGTACTTTGGTCTCTTCTTCCTTACCAGCTGGCAAAGACTTTTCTGTACCTCTTCACTGCCCAGATGTACAAGATGACCCCTTCATCTTATTCTCCTAATTATGCCATTTTTCACTCTTTCTGCGGTAGATTTTTCTTCCTTTGGTCCTTCTCAAGAAGCAGTAGATAGATTTTTGAGGAATTGTTGCCCAGGTTTATTCTCCTCTCCATTTCTTATCAGTATCTCATTTGCTTAAATGCTTAGTGTATTTTACAGCAGCTATCAGATAGTGAGTAGTTGGTGCCAAGGAATTGAGTCTGATTTCAGGGTGAGACAAGTAGCTATGCAGTTAAAAAGAGAAATTTCTGAAGCTAGGCTTTACTGAGGTTTGGTGTTGGATGTTTTGTTTTTTACCTTCACAAGTTTTAACACAGAAGGTGAAGATGTAACAAAAGCACAAACTCAAGCATAAAACAGTCAGTTTCTTACAATGCAGCCTCTAAACATTAGGCTCAGTACCATGCTGCCTCTGAGACCTTTCTCTGAGAGCTGAGGGCTGTCTTCCACTGAGTCTTACAGCACTACAGCTCTGCAGCCCTACAGCTAGAGGAATAAGAAATAGGATACAGATTGTTTAGCATAGGTTGACCGGATAGGTCCTAGTGATTAGGTTTAAGAAAAGGAAGTAGTTTCTTTGATATTCACATAGGCAGATACTATCAGAATCTGAAAGCAACCAAGTGGGTCAGAGAAGCTAAATAAATTTGAGAGGCTCTTAACTCTAGATTAGTGATTTAACCTGCCCCAGGTAGGTGAATAGCAAGATGAATCTTTACCTGTAATTGTTGTGTTTTCATGATGGTTCACAGCAGAACTGCTTTTGTAACATAAGAGTGATTGCATTATTAGCTGCATAATTGCAAAATTATTGAAACATGCTTTGTTTTCTTTGTATTGACAAAGGAAGTAGAACATATGTGGCTTCCAGACACCATTACATGCTTCTTGCTCTCAGGCACCATTAAATAATCCTTGCCTTCTTCAGGCACAGATGTAAGACAGATGCTTTTTCCAGTTCATTTTGGATTGAAAATGCTACCAAGTGTGTCATTGTGTTCTGCCCTGTGCAGCTTTCCTTCCTCCCCTGCTCTTCAGAATCACTGAGCCTTAAACAGCCATTTCTACTCTTTGTGCAGTATTACATTCATCCATTTACAGTCAGATATTAGCATGATACAGGCATCTCTTCAGCAAAGAAATTAGGCACCAAAAGGGCAAAAAGCTAACATCTCTTTCTGTCACAGCATACAGCCATTTGACTGAGAGTCTGAACTTTTGGGGACCAGCAGGAACAGGAAGGCCAGAAGCCCAGGATGACAACATGGAGGCAGATCACAAGCCTACCATACCAAAGGAAGAAGAGCAGACCAAGTCAACTGGTGTTAAGGAGGGGTTTGAATCTGGGTTAGAAGTGAATTGTAATGAGGCCAATATAAAAATTATGAACTAGCTTATTAATTTTTATATAAATTTCCCCAAACATAATTAACACACAGAGATTCTGTTATGCAGTTGGTAAAACTAATTTTACAGAACGTATATACACAATCAGATTGATTTTAGGAAAGGTTTTAGAAAATTTAAAGAACTGGAGAACCTTGCAGCACAAACTGCTGCTTAAAGGTAAACTTTCACAAACTTCAGAAAAGAGAGGTAGTTTACTCACTGGTCAGAGTCTCAATATTTGTAATCCAAAAGTATATGTAGAAGCATAAATGAGGGAAAATGTAGTCCCAGCCACACGGTGGCCTTCCATGTGGTGATGGTGCGTGGAGGTTTTGCTGCTTGCCTAGCTGCAATGGAGCAGGTTGTCTGAGAAGATCCACGGACACGATGGCCTCTGTGGCTGTCAGGAGGTCATCAGAGCAGTCAGCCACCTGGGCAAAGCAGGATCCAGGTTCATAGGCTGGAGCAGTCCAATCAGGTGCTGTGTATGGCAAAGGAGTTGGCCTTCGGGCTGGAGCGGCAATCGGCAGGGCCTGGTGCTGCAACTAGTGGCTAGGTAGTCACCTAGACTCGGCTAGAGTCAAACAGACTTGGGCTGGACTGAGCTCATGCAGGCAGCTGTATCCCAGCTTGCCTGTTTCAGTCCCTTGGCTCAGTGTGGCAGACAGGCAGGGTCAGGTCTGCCGTGCATGGGGGAGGCAAGTGCCCAGCTAGGCACGGTGCATGCAGTGCAAACAGCAGGCAAAGCAAAGGCGGCAGCAGCAAACAAACAAGCTGGCTAGGTTTTTAAGCATTTTGACAAGTGTCTGACCAATAGCAACAGATAAAAACACCCCTAGAACCAATCCTAGGTTATTTCACCAAAAAAGGGATATGCACTATGCACGTGCCTAGCTTCCCTGACCAATGTTTACCAAAGACAAAGCAGGGTGCAAAACAAGGCCAAATATGATGTCTCTGGCAGACCGAGAAGCACCAAGGCTTTTGTCTGCTCTATGGCTTCTTCCCCCTGGGAAGAAGGATGGGGGGCAAGGTGGGTATTCAGGTAGGTGTTTAGGACATGTCTTGGATATGTATTTTAGGTATAATTTGAGCCTCCCACCACAGCCAGTCAACTAATAGTTCATTTTCCCCCAGTCTGTAGTGTTAAGGCAGCAGGCTACAGCCAGAAGTACAGCATACCATACAGCATACAACATTGCTCAGGCATGGGCCAAAGCCAAGGCCAAAGCTTAAGTGCAGCTCTCGGGCAATGGGCGGAGTTGGTGTGGGCAGGAGTTTCAGATGTGATTGGTCAGGGCCCTGAGAAAACTGTGCGTCAGTTCTGTCTACATCATGGTTTCCGTGGAGGCTTGAAAGGAGCATATTCCAGCCCAATTCTTAATCCAGAAGATGAAGGAGCCATGAGCCTGAAGTCTCTCATAATTAATGCCTTTTCAATGGCTTGGTCATAGTCACTAGTTTTGAGGTAGCTCTATAGAAACCTGTTTTTCTTGTGGGATGCTTTTGTTTCACTGTACAAAGATGAGGAAGCTGAGAAAAGAATGGAATATTCGAGGAGTGGAATATTAAAGCTTTTTTTTTTTGTTCACCGTTGACTGTTTTTCCCATACAGTGCCCTCTGATCTAAACCTGACGCAGAAACCCAGAGCAGCATAGATGAAAAAACTGATCTCTGGAGGCATGCACTCCAGCTCTGAGACAGGAGAAGGAGAGAGGTTGTTGGTTGTCTAGGTGTTACCAGAGTCTCTGGATTTTTTGAAAGCCATCTGTGTACTCCTGGAAGTACACAGTACTTTTGTAAAGTCCTGTAAAGTGCTAAAAGCTCTCTAAAATGAGCGTGTGGCTGCACATAGAGCAGCCACTGCACAGCAGCTATTTGTGCATGAAGTATTTGATGTGGAAGGAAAAAAAGCAGAGGTGGGACCCTTTAAATCTGCTTAATCTTAACTTCCTCATCATTCAAAGAACACTAACTGCAGGAAAAGAAACAAGAATACTCTACACTGTACTATGTTGATTTTTCTTGTTAAGATTTTAGTAACCAAGGACTCCTCTTTGCTAAAACACAGCAGCTCTTTGAAATCTTCCCTTGAAGCATGCTGCATGTCCCTTGGTAATCACAGCAGTTTGCTGCAGTGTGCAGCCAGAGCTGCCTTTGCTCGCTGTTTGGAACAGTGGTGTGAACACCAGCTGCCTTAGAGGTAGCTGCTTCTTAGTAGTGCTAAATGGAATGTGTTGTGGCATACTAATTAGTTTAGGAAATTCAATTCCTTTTAAAACTGATTAATTCCCCATTCACTATGCTCTAGGGGAAGTTTGGAGTTACCCACTTTTGGCTTCTACTGATACTATTTACACTGCTGAGCTCACACCCTGTCATCTTCTACTGGTTTTACTATTACTTGGAATATTAAAGCGACATCAGTTGTATGCTGAGTAGGACACCTGAGGGTCTACTCAGGTGTTAAGTGTTAGGTGTTACCTGAAAGAGTTTCAGTCTTTGAAACTGTGATTGCTGTTTTACCAGCTGTCTGAAAAAGAATGTTGTGTCACACCATTCCAGCAGCTGTCCCTTGGGCAAACACCCTCCTGTCTTACATTATTTGAAGCCACACAGAAAATCTTTTAAGAACTCATCAAAATGCAACATTTTGATTGTTTTGGTTTACCAAGTAAGGTGATTTAAGCTGAGTTGTCTCTCGTAGTGTCATTGTAAGGTGTTATATACCCAGAGAAAGGTGATGAAGTTGGTGAGGGGCCTGGAGTACAAGCCCTGTGAGGAGAGGCTGAGGGAGCTGGGGTTGTGTAGCCTGGAAAAGAGGAGGCTCAGGGCAGACCTCATTGCTCTCTACAACTACCTGAAAGGAGGCTGTAGCCAGGTGGGGTTGGGCTCTTCTGCCAGGCAACCAGCAACAGAAGGAGGGGACACAGTCTCAAGTTGTGCCAGGGGAGGTCTAGGCTGGATGTTAGGAGGAAGTTCTTGCCAGAGAGAGTGATTGGCATTGGAATGGGCTGCCCAGGGAGGTGGAGGAGTCACCATCCCTGGAGGGGTTGAAGCAAAGCCTGGGTGGGGCACTTAGTGCCATGGTTGAGTTGATTGGCTAGGATCCGGTGATAGATTGGGCTGGATGAACTTGGAGATTTCTTCCAACCTGGTTGATTCTATGATTCTATGATCTGTTTCTCTAGTTGGGAGTTTAATGCTAACTTTGAGATAACAAATATTATCATTAAAAGACTTAATGTAGGGGTTATTTCCATTGTATCACTATGTTACCAGAAACCTTTTGCAATGGAACTCTACAGGGACTTAGGACCTGTGACCGCAACTTTGGGTCCAAAGACTCTCTGCAGCAGTATAATTCCCCTAATGCCTGGAGCTGTCTGCTCTGGCATTTTTGTTGCAAAGGAGGTAACAAGGTTGTAAGAAATTGTTGAACTAAGCAATAAATTGTCAAGAGAGGCTGACCAGTGAGGAAGGCACACTTCAGTTTCTTGGCTGCAACAAGAGATGTCTTACGTTTCTAACTCACTGACTTGATTTCAGGCATTGCCTGTTAGAAGGAGGATTGGCTTTTGACAGCTGTCTTTCATCTGAGTGCCTAATGAATTGGACTGTGGCAAGGCAAAGGCTTCTTTCTAAGTGCCCATGGAGCAGGCTGGCTGGGAAACCTGTGTGCCTTTGTGTAAGCAACAGAAGACTCGTCCAGAACAGCAGTTGCTTGGCGCCGCCTTTGGAGGGAGTTACACACGGGGGCCAGAACGTGAAATGCCGAGTTTCAGGTTTAGTTGGCAGGTAAGCACTCCTGGTGAGGAGTCTCACGAAGAAATAAGCACAGTGCAAGGAAGGATGTGGGACAGACTGCACAGGCAATACACCCCTCTTAATTTTTAAATGTTCATAGGGCAGTAACCAAAAGACACCTCAGTTCAGAGCAGAATGACACCATTTTGGACAGTCATGCTTGCTCCCAAAACTTGTCTGATTTACAGTTTGGGTTCATGATCTGGATATTGTCCACTTGAACGATTTTAATAGCCCACTTGGCATACTGAGAACGTGTCTGATCACTAGAAGGGAGACTTTTATCTCTGGTCACTGAAAGGGTAACATCTTGATGATGCGAACCAGGGGATTCAGTCCAGCATCAGTAAGTTTGCAGATGACACAAAGCTAGGAGCAGGTATGGATCTGTTGAAGGGTAGGAGGGCCCTGCAGAGGGACCTGTACAGGCTAGATTGGTGANGTGATTGGCATTGGAATGGGCTGCCCAGGGAGGTAGTGGAGTTGCCGTCCCTGGAGGTGTTGAAGCAAAGCCTGGATGGGGCACTTAGTGCCATGGTCTGGTTGATTGGCTAGGGCTGGGTGCTAGGTTGGGCTGGATGAGCTTGGAGGTCTCTTCCAACCTGCTTGATTCTATGATGATTCTATGATGATCTTGGATGTAAACTCTTTGTGAAATAGCACAATGTTCTCTTTCCAGACCTGCCAAGTGGCTCCAGTAATGATTGAAAATGGTGAGTCTCTTGTTCCTTAAGTTGATGAATGGGTTCTCTCTCTCCCTGTCTTTACAGACATCTATCTTTTTGAGTCTTCACTATGAATTTTTAAAACATAATGTTAAAATAACCTTACAGCTTCAAAGTCAAGTCCTCAAATACTAGGAAACTTGACAGTTCAAGTTCTAGATGAAAGCTTGATTTAGCCTGAGTGCATATACATTATGATTGAGATGTCATAATGTATGCTGTCAGGCATAGATTTTAGTAACATGATTGTGTGGGTTTTTTTTCCCCCCCACAGAGCCCTTATCTCATTTAGCTGACAGAAAATAAGGGAAATAGATTACAGAACCGAGGCCTGATGGTGGAAGGGGAAAAACACAGAAAAGGATGTGCAAATGGAAAAGAAATTAAAAAAAAAAAAATAGGGCTGATGCTAAAGGTAACTTGGTGTTTCTACTGAATAACAATATTAAAAATTACTGGAAGGTTGTGTTAGTGTAGGAAAGTTAGTTTCATTCTTCTCCTTGATTCTATGTGAGAAAGAAAAACACAGAAGTTTGTTGCTGCAAATTGTAACTTCCCTAATTAATGTGACGTAGAACAAACATTACTCTCTGGATTAAATCCCTCCAGGATTTAGGACAGGAATTTAGAAGAGATGATTATCAAGAACTAGTTAACTGTGTACCTCTGATCAGCTGCAGTAACCAGCCCCTAGAGCTATCAAAGCCTTGAATCCTATCTACAAGGGCACAGAAGAGAATCCTTGTACCCGCCATTATTCTTATTTTAAATGAGTTCATAAATACACTGATGAGCTGCCCCAGTTTTCCATCTGCATGTTTGCAAAATGGTAACTCCTGTCAGCAATAGCAGTACTTGTATTAAAGCACCAAACCCACCTTCTGTATTGCTGTGGCTAGGGGACTAGACCTTAGAATCTACTTTTTGTTGAAACAGTAACACATCTTCCAAAAGATGAAGGCAAGCAACTGTCCTTTGCCCAAAGCACTGAGTGCTAGAAGCTCAGGAGAAGCAGAGCCTGTCATTTATTCTAATCAAAGAAGGGCCACCATAAAATGAAAACCTAAATGTTTTGTTTTGTAACACTGGATTTGAGTGGCTTAAGGCACAATGAACAACAGTTGAAGTATGTGCATAACTGCTTGTTTCACTCCAAATGGGCATTGGACAAGCCTGTTGTACACTACTCAAAGAGCTGGCTGGCTTGAAACCTCGGTGGGATGACCCAAAATATTTTTGCTGCCACTCAGTGATGATGAAATACATCTTTTTCAAAGACATTTTAGTGGCCCACACAATCAAAACTGTCTGAAGGGACCACCTGTGACCTCATTAGCACTCAGTGTTCCCTGAGATCTTACTGTTCTGTTCATTCTTGTGTGCTTGTTTTCATATCCTGTTGTGATGGTTTGGGAGTTCCCTGCCCCCTCACACTTTATAAAATCACCCAGACTAGACTCAGCCGGCTGGAAGTTAAGGACTGAAGCTCTATTTACAGCTTAGCACAATATACAAGCAGATATATACACAATATACAGGAATATTTACAGAAATATACAAGTTAAAGGTAATACAGAAACACATTATCCCTCCCAGAAATCCCCAGGAGGGCCTCCCAACCACCCTTCCACCTTCTTTCCACCCCTCTACCTTACCCCAGGGTCTGCCTTATGTGCAAGGTGAGTATGGAGGATCAGCAAGGGGGGTTTGAAGCAGAGAGGTTAGTTAGGTTAGCAGAGAGGCCAAGACCAAACCAGCAAGAGAGACCTAGACTCTGTCTGTGTCTCATCTATGTTTGTCTTGTTCTTATACATCTCAGCAAGCCTATGAGTGAAGTAGACATCACCATTGTTTTCTTTTCACAGTCTATATTTTTTTTTATTAAAATATTCCAATTAGCCTCAAACCAGCACACCTGTGCTCAGTATTATAATGGCATGGGCCCTACTCACACCACTGAAGGAATTCCCTCTTATACTGAAAACACCTTAACAAAGGAAAGTGATTTAAGCAGGCATCTAAATTATAAAGCAATCAAACATGACAAACTATTAGAAAGTTATTTTTCCCAAGTTAAGGACATGACAAAAAAAATTAGTCTCTCTTCATGTAGCATTTTCCTTGAGCATTATTGAAGTGAGCAGATACCACTAAACAAAACTCCACCTGCTATTGCTACAAGTGAGAACCTCGCCAACAGTTTTCTAGAGGCAAATCCAATGCTTTCTTCAGTAGATGAAATTCTGCCACTTCTTGACTGCCTTCCAAAACTCCATTGCACTTCAGCACACAGAAGTCTTGGCGAATTCCGATTGAGGACTGAGATTGACAGGGATTTAGCATGGTTTCTGCTTGAGGAAATTGTTTATCATCATAGAATCATGTCTGGGTTGGAAGGGACCTCTGAATGTCATCTAGTCCAACCCCCTTTGCAGTAAGCAGGGACATCCTCTACTAGATCAGATTGCCTAGAACCCTGTCAAGCATCATAGAATCATAGAATGGTAAGGTTGGAAGGGACCTCAAGGATCATCTAGTTCCAACCCCTTGCCATAGGCAGGGATACCTCCCACTAGCACAGGTCACTCAAGGCCTTGTCCAACCTAGCCTTGAACACCTCCAGGGAGGGAGCACCCACAACCGCCCTGGGCAACCTGTGCCAGTGTTTCACTGTCCTCATGATAAATATGTATTGATTTGTGATGTCTGCTCCTTTGGTGGATAAATTACCTGCTCTTTCAGGCTACTTTGGGACCTGGGGGTATTGATTAACAGTTGACTAAATATGAGTCAATAGTGTGCTCAGGTGGCCAAGAAAGCCAATGGCATCCTGGCTTGGATTAGAAACAGGGTGGCCAGCAGGGACAGGGAGGTGATCATCCCAATGTGCTCAATGCTGGTGTGGTCACACCTCAAGTGGTGTGTTCAGTTCTGGGCCTGTCACTACAAGAGAGACATTCAGGTGCTGGAGCATGTTCATTGCTGTCCACAGCTCCCTGAAGGGAGGTTGGAGTGAGGAGGGGGCAGCCTCTTCTTGATGACAAGCAGCAGGACCAGAAGAAATAGTTTCAAGCTGTGCCAGGGGAGGTTCAGGCTGGGTGTTAGGAAATATTTCTTCACTGAAAGGGTTCTTGAACTCTGGAATGGTCTGCCCAGGGCAGTGGTGGAGTCACCCCCCCTGGAGGTGTTTAAGCAGTCTATGGACCCGGCGCTTAGGGACACAGTTTAGTGTTGATCCTTCAGTGCTTGGTCGAGAGTTGGACTGGGTGATCTTGGAGGTCTCTTCCAGCCGGATGTTTTCTGTGACCCTGTGACATTAGCAAATCTTGGAGAGCACATAAACAGGACTGCAGCACACCTAGATCCTTTTATCTAGGATGCATCTCCACTTTAAAAAGAGCCAATGGCAGTCATTTTAACTCCAGAAGCATGTTCTCCACTCTAAGTGCACTTGAGAGTACGCTCTTGTTAATGCCTCACTTCTTGAAGGCTTGTTGCATTTGATGTGAGCAGTTCTGACTCTGCAGTAACCCACGTATGATTAGCCTTGTACGATAAACATCAATGGCACACTGCTCACCAAGCACCGTGCATGTCATCTGATTAGCACTGGATTTCACAAACTACAGGAAACTTTGCTATCAGGGAAATTATTCTTAGTAGAAATCACAGGCAAAACACTGAGGAGTATTGAAACAGAGAAATAATTTGCTATGTTTTTTGTCACAGAGTCAAGAAAGCTTGCGGTGACGGAAATGAGCGACACAGGACCTGTGATCTGCATTCTCCACATGGAGTCCAAGGAACCAGGTAGGATGTTGTCACACCTAGTGAATAAATTGGTGTGTCTTCATTAAGTCATACCCCTCTTAGTGATCTGAATATTGTCTTCTTTATGGTAATAACAACAAATAACCCTAACAGTGCTGCAGTCTTAATGTAAATGACCTTGACTCTCTAACATTTTCAAAGCAAATTGAATGAATCTTACTGAATAGATGTCCTGAAGATGCCTGAAACTGAAGTTTGCCTAAAAATGTGCCCAGAAAACAGTCATTTTAGTTGTGATGGTTGTTAATTGAAGGCCTTTACTTTAAAAAGTAGTCTTTGGAATCCAGCCTTTAGAAATTCGTTCTTGGTTTTCAGCATTTCAGTGAAACACTGCTTTATTTTGTGTAAAAAGTACTTTCCACAATACAGTGGTAAACAGCACCAAGGATATCAGTCAGTAGTCATCAGGAACTTTAATCACAGAGATAGAAACTACCTTGGAAATTACTGTAGTTCTGGAATAATTTCATAGAAGGAAAATATTTTTTGTTGAGGCTGAGTGAATTTTCCAAGACTAAATAGAACTGATCTGAATGTTTTTGCCTACCGAAACCAGAACCAAACCCCTGAAACGTGTACAAACTCTGAGAGATTCTGGTAAACATATAGAAAGTTCTATTTCTGTGGTTAGTTGTGTGATTCCAAAACATGGAAGAACTGAACGTAGCAAAATACCACAGCAAGGCAGGATCTGAGGACTTGAGCCGTAACAGAACTATGCATAATCCTATAGTTAAAATAAGGGACCTTGGACTGACATTACTTCCTTGCTCATAGCATTCGCCGCATCAGGTGAGATGTTCAGGATAAGCTCTGCCACCAAGAAGGAAGTTAGAGTACACAAACTGACACAGTTGTCTGCATTCCCCTCTATTGCCACTGTCACCCTCAGCTCAGTGATGATGGAGGAGCCTTCGCACCGTAACCAAATAAGAAGCAGAGCCTCCCTGCAAGAAACTGTCTCTCTCGTCTCTTCCCACACAAAGAGGAGATGCATAGCAAAACCATCACATCACATTGAGTACTGCTGTGCACTTTGATCTGTGGTGTCATTTCATATCTCCTTTCACTGAATATTTCTAGATGGTTGAGACTAAAATGTTCTGAGGGAGGATTTGATGTGATTCTCACGAAGCCATTCTGGTGTGGTAATTCCCCATTCACTGGGCTCTTCAGAGAGCTCAGTGTGGCTCCAGAGCACAGAAGGCATACCTCAAGCTGCTGCAGAATTAACTCAGGAATTATAAAAGCAGTAATTGCATGATTACTCTTTTTCTTAACACATGAAAAAGGAGATGTGTAATTGGCACTTTAACAAGCTGGCAGCAGCAAATTAAAATTTAACGTGGCTATGAAATGACAATTACTGTTAGTAATTAATTGGTATCACCTTTCTGTAACCCTGTTCAGTACTCCTTGTGCAAAGCTCATATCAGTGAGAGAATAATTATCTAATTAGGTGAAAAATTGGGAGAATGTGAGCTTACAAACCGCTGTAAAATATCACTCTTTTTTACTTTGGGATCTGTGCAGTTTGTGGTTGTTAACAAGCATCACTTGCACCTCATAGACTTTCATCCTAAAGGAATCTAAAGAGCTTTGGAACTGCTTGAAATTGCAGATATTCCTGTACCCATAAATAGAGTTAACTGCCTTTGTACTAAAGTGGGGAGGATTGGTAAATGAATGTCCCTAAATTGCACTTCTTTCTAAGAGTAGCATAGACCTTAGTGGAAACACTCGAAATCAGAGGAAGATTTTCCTTCTTTGCAGAGAGTAAGGAAGGTGCTGAAGTGGAGATGCTGCCTTTGCTGATGTTTAATTACTGTGACTGCTTAGAAACTCTTTTTACATGTCACATAGAGTAATTCTAGCAGAGAATTCCTCTCCTAGGTGGGACAAGGGCTCAGTAAAGACAAGTGTAATTTCTTGAATGACCTTTGTTCTTTAGAATTCCAGACCTCACCAGTCTGGAGCGCCTTATGTAGGAATTCAGCCAGGTCAACTTGACTTAGACCCATCTTTGGCCATTTCCCCCTGTATGGCTGAACTTGTGTGGTTTGAACCCATTTTCCAAGAGAGGCAGCAATGTGCTTCCCTTGTAGACTGATCCCTAAAATGGGCTTTGGATTTCTTTCTTTTCTTCTGTGTGACAGAAATGATCGAGAAGTTCCAGGAGTTCAACTTTCCTGTGTCCATTGCCTTTTCTAGATGGGCAAGGAACAGAGGAGATCTATGAGCTACTCCAGGAACATCTGTGTGCTGTCATTAGAAAAGTCAGAGGCCTGTTTCCCCTTTCCAATCTCCCACACCCCCACAAGGCTCCAGAGCACTCTTCACTCATCTTGAAGAACCCTCTGAAGGAAGAAGCACAATTCTTTACACCAACAGCCAGCAGCTCTCAGCAACAGCAACATGACAATGAAAAGGATAAAACTGCTTCCAGCCATCCCCAGTGCTGTTTTGTAAGGGATCTCCAGAAGTAGACTCTCATGTTGCAGGTAGAACTTTAATTGGCGTTTTAAACATAAGTCAGCATGTGTGAAACCTAATTGAGGTATTTCAAGTATGGAATGGAGGAGACAGTGTTGTGGTAGGCCTGAATATGCCAAAATAGGCCTGAACACGCCAAAATAGGCCTGAACATGTCTTGGCTTGCCCAGACATGTTTTTCTGCTCTCCCTGATTCTGCTATGGGGAGAAGCGGCCGTGGGAAAGAGGACAAGGAACCTGGAGCCATTGAGTTTAAGGATCCTGGCTTGCCAGACTTGTTTTGCTCCTGTTTGCATCCTGTGGTAAATAAGGTACACACACTTGGCTTGTGCCTGCCTCGTGCAAGGCCTATGTTTTTCCCAAATTTGGGTAAAGCAAGCCTATGGTTTCACCTAATATGGTCAAGCTTGGCTAACTGCTNCAAGCAGTGTATTGACTGCAAGAACCTTCTCTTCCTGTTCAATTAATGTTATATCATCGCTAGTTATTTGTTCTAGATCCTATGTAATCATTTGTATAATGTTTCCATGACCATTGCAGAAGAACCCGATTATTATTAAAATTAGTGGTCGGGGTCAGGGGTGGGGGAAGGGGGGTGATACTCCTAAATACCAAAATTAATACACAATAGTAATGTTGAGAAAATTAATTACCCCTCTGTTACAGACTGCAGATGGACAAAGTAACACTGCTGGGTAGATCTTCTTGAAACAAAACAAAACAAATCAAAACAACCAAAAAAAAACCAAAACCAAACTACAAAGAGGATTTTTGTAGACCATGGACAAAAAACTTCTCTCTGCTTTCCTCACTTCTTCTTTGAATAGGAAAGTTGGGAATTTTAAATAATGGTTTACCTTCAGCAGCTGGGACATTGAGTAAGATATATATAAAAATCAGGTGTGTGAAATGTTATGATGGATTGACCCCAGCCAGCATCTAAGCACCACAGTGCTGCTTGTTCACACTTCCCACACACAGTGAGACAGGAGAGAGAATAAGAGGAGAACAAGCAAGAAACTCTTGCATCAATCTCGAGATAGTTTAACAAGTGAAGAAAAGAGGAAGAAAACCAAAGCCAAGCAAGTAATGCAAAGGCAGTCACTCAGCACCTCCCACACACAGCCTGATGCCCAGTCTCTGAGCAGTGGTTGCCTACCCGAAACATCTTCCTCGCAGTTTTTATGGCTGAACGTAACATTTTGTGGCATGGAATATCTCTTTGGTCAGTGTCAGCTGTCCTGGCTGTATCCCCTCCCAGTGTCTTGCTCTCCCCAGCCTACTCACTACAGGGGGCAGGTGGCAGAGAAAACCTTGGCACAGCACATGCACTGTTCAGCAGTGTTCTCTCTACCAGATCTGCAAGTTCTGCTAGTTAGAAGCTAATTCCATCCATTCAATGATCTGGATCAGTGCAATGTATCCACAGCACTGTATCTGGCAGATTTAATGTTGCCCTTTAGGCCTGGTCACTTTCACATACTAGACTAGGCTGGGGCAACAAATGTAGACTGTCTGCTGATCTGAAGGACCAGCAGGAGGCTCTGGCATTGATGATTAGATGAAGTTGGTGCCTCTATGCACAGTGTAATTGCATTCAGAGAAGTTCTTGTCAGTCACTACTATCTCACTTTGCTTTGGAAACCTCCTCCTAGGTGTGATCCCTGCCCCAGTGCTAAGCTCTTAAGTTCTCTGTCTGACACACAGCCTTGACACAGTTGCCACTAAACCCACCTTGAGCAGTAACCTGATTTTTATACAGAGTTGTCTAACACACCTATAAAGCTGGTGCAAAAATCTTGAGTAAAACCTTTCTGAGCAGATTGTGCTTCTGTCTGAGTTTCATTTGGAAGTCAGAAAGAACCTCTGTGTTCAGCAGAAGCTGACATGTGAAATCCTCTGATGTTTGCAGAATGAGTGGTGACAGCCGGAACATAACACACCTCTCAGAGTTCAAAGTATCTGCGCTACAATTAATTACTGACTCTGCTGTTCACTTGGCAGGAAACTCTTGTCTCAGTAATTGAACGCATCACTGGAGGAGACACAGATGCAATTTGCTGCTGCTGACTGAATTTGGTTGTGTCTAGTGCCTGTCAGTCTTTTGGATCTGGTTTGGTTTATCCTCTGCAGAGCTTTTTCTGGCATTTCCACTTTTCTCAGCATGGGAGCCCAATATTTTGCACCCTGTGTTTTTAACTCAGAAGTTTATGGTTGTTCATCAGTTTCATTACCTTTCTAGATGATTCCTTTAGCAGAGTCCAGAGAGATTTCTGATAGATTTCTGTCCTATTTGGCTAGCACATGGTTCATTTTCTTCAGAAGCTGAGAGGGGCCACAGCCAGGATAGCCAGCTGAACCAGCCAGAGAGGTGTTCCATCCCATACTGATGTCACACTTACTATACAAGGGGAGGGCTGGAAGCAATGTAGATGCAGGGTGGGAACAGAGCCAGGCATCATGGTGAGAACGTTGTGTTTTATGTCAGTCGTTCTGTAGCGTGCTTCCTGTTGTTTCTCCTCTCTGTGTTGTTCTGTTTAACTCCCCTTAGTTCAACCCATGGCGTTTTGCATTTTGCTCCTCATTTTCCTTGCCATCTCAGTGGGAGGTGAGAGTGTAGAGGGACAGTGAGCAAGCAGCTATGTGGGGCTCAGCTGCTGGCTGCCTCTCAACCACAACGGTCAGTAATAAAACAGTGTTTACATTTGCACTTTTCATCCCAAAGGATCCTTCTTCATGTCGGTAAATGTTGGACAGTGGCTGATCCAAGGATAGACAGGTTATCAAAGACATACCTCCTGCAACAAACCCTGTCTGGATCATAGGACAAACCATAATGCTCAGCTTTCTGCTCTTTTTTCAACTGTGTGAACCTGGAATTGTGCTTGTAGTGTCACAGCTTTGACAGGAGTAGCAGAGAGGGCTCTGGCCCAGCATGGCAGCTGGCAAAGTCTCCTGCCCATGGAAAAATGGATCAAACTCTCCCACCACCTGGGTGAGTACTTTAACTACATGGATGTTATATAGGAGACAGGCATGACCTCTTTCATTTGTATTTTCAAAAGAAGTTACTGCTGTGTTTGATGAAAGGAAGAGTTCTGGTATGGCAGTGTGCTCTGGAACTGCCACCAAACCAAGACACTCGAGGATGGAGGAATAATGTCAGCTTGACCAAACACTGAGCTGATCCTTCTGGAGCACTCCAGGACACATCTGGAAGCAGAAGTTTTTAGGAAACTTGAAGGTTAAACAAGGAGATAGCAAGTTAGTTTGAATGCCTGCAAGCTGGTAGAGCAGCTTTCTGTGGCTATTTTGGATTGAGGAGCTGCACTTCTGCTCAAGTCTTGCCTCGGGCACCCAAGTCCTTCATTGGAGCTAGCCCCAGAGCCCCAGCTGGTGCACATCACTAGAGATCAGTTATACTCAGAAACATCATAGCACATCATCCTGCTCGCTGCAGGCAGAAATAATTCCACTTGCTGTTCTAGAACAAGGAGATGAAGATGCCTAATGCCACAAAGTAGTAGTGTGGTGACATTCAGATCTGGGACTCTTTTATAAGTGCACTAAAAAGGCCCAAGATGATGCTTGTTTTAGTTCTTTGATTTTTGTAGTTATCAGAGTTTCTACAACCTACAGATTCCAACATTAACAAATAATTTCTGCCAATATCATCCCTCTTGCCCATGCCTCTTACCTTGGTTTTTTTTTTTCATTTCCTGGGATCATGAAGAGTAGGGTAGGAATGAATCCAAAGCAGGTTTTGAATGTCTCCAGAGAAGGAGACTCCACAACCTCTCTGGGCAGCCTGCTCCAGGGCTTCAGCACCCTCACAGTGAAAAGTTTTTTCCTTATGTTCACATGGCTTGCACCCATGGCTTTTTATCCTATCATTGGACATCACTTAACAGAGCCTAACTTCATCCTCCTGACACTGCCCTGCACATCTTTATCAACATGAATGAGGTCACTCCTTAGGCTCCTCATCTCCAATCCAGAGACCCAGCTCTGTCGGCCTTACCTCATATGGGAGAGATTCCTGGATTTGTAGGAAATTAGCACAGAAGTCCTAAGGGTGTGGTGGTAGCAGCTGTTGCACAGTGTTAGAAGGGATCAGAAGGAATGGGTTATAGAAGGAAGAGAGGTTCTCCAGGCCTCTTACACTTTCATTCCTCCTGAAAAAAAAAACAGTGAAAGGTGCCCATGGCACACGTACTGTGAGGGTTCAGCTGTCCTGAGCTGACCAGCAAGCACTTCAACCAAGTGGCAACCTTCATAGAGAAATTAGAGTGATTTGAATTAATTCATCTTTCTGGAATAATCAAGTGCCTTCCTATCTCACAGATCTAACCCAAACCTGTTAGTCCTTTAAGATGTCTTTCTTGGATGGCAGCCCAGGACAGCACTGTTTTCCAGGGCCAAGAAATAAAGCTTGAATAATTTACAGTGTGAAAGATAGGGGAAAAAAAAAAAAAAAAAGTTCAGATAGTGCACTATAAATATGAGGAGTATCATTAGGCTTTCAGCCAAATGCCATGGTGTGCTAGAAGTGCTTATGCCACATACGCATCGTAATTCTTGTTAATGCTAAATGGAGCTGTTGTTACTGATCATATTTAGTTTGGGAGAGATCAGCAGTGAGTAACTGTGCTTGAAAAAATGCCCAGAGCTTGGTCTTAGGATTCCTATGTTTGTCAGAAGTTCAAACAGCAGCTAAGGTTTATCAGGTGGGATTTTTTTTTTAGTTGGTTTTTTTGGGTATTTTTTTTTAATGGAGAGAAATTATCTTTTTTTCCGCTGAAAAATGCAGTTCCTTAAGTTAATTTCCTTTTATCAAGTCCTTCTCTCAGAACTCGTGTGGTTTATATACACAGTTAAATATTCTTTAGCTTGGGGTAATTTGATAGCCTGCTGCTAGAAATCAGTGGCTGGGTTAATTACACGAAGATGAAGGCCACAGGTTCAAATCTCTTGTAGTAATTGCTGCAACTTTTATTTTGTGCAGGTGCTACAACCACCAGATTTTCTGAAACCATGTTTTTCTGTCAGCTTCCTCTGAGTAAAACTATTTCTCTNGCAAGGTGAGTTTGGAGGATCGGCCAAGGGGGGTTAGAAGGAAAGTGGTTAGTGAGGTTACTCAGCAGAGAGGAGAAAAGCCAGAAGCAACTAGACAGCCCGAGACGCTGTGCCCAAGTGACTGTGTTATCTTTGTTTTGAGTTCTTATTCTTATCCATCTCAGCAAGCTTATGAGTAAAGTAGACATCACCATTGTTTCCTTTTCTCAGCCTGTAATATAATTTTCTCCATTAAAATATTCCAATTAGCCTCAAACCGGCACACTCATTCTGCTGGTAGTGATTCCTCCCCTGAGGAAGAAATTCTTCTGAACCCTTCTCCTCTAGCTTTGCAGTACTGGCTTCTGACCTTGAATTGCAGTAGACAGGGACTCTGTGCCCAGTGGGATAGAACAGAGATGATGTTCCATCTGATGTTCCATCCAGTTGGTGTGAAACTGGAGTAACAGAAATGTAATGGCTGTGCTTAAGCCAGAGTACAATGGCATGCATTTAGGGACCAGTGGCAGGATTTACTGCCTGGAGACTCACTGAGGAGAAGAACATTATTTCAGCTTTTTCAGACTTTCCACATGCTCTGTGAGAATTTGTATCACCTGGGTCTCTGTATCCCAAACTCCTTGCACCCTGAACTGTGGTAAACCCAACAGTGACCTCACTAGGCTGAATCCTATCCCCAAATTCTCCCCCTTGCTCCCATGCCTTGCTCCATGCCATGGCATTCCTTGTATTCTTGGAGCTATTTTCTCACTACTACACTCTGAGACGACCATCTCAACAGCATAACCTAGGTGGATCTGCCTCTTTTCCTGCAGCCTGGCCCCATGACAGCTTTTCCACAATCACCTTCTTTCCTGTAAAGATGAGTCTGGTCTTGTTGTGGTGCTGGTATAGCTGTGTCATCCATCACTCCTTGTCTCGTCATCCCAGAAAGCAAGGGGAAGCAATGAGAAAACCCTCACATCTAAGCACTCCTGCCACTGTGTTCATAGCTGGGCTGCCATTTTTAATCCCCCTTGCCTTTTCCTCTGCTGGCCTCGATGGCTCAGTCTGAAGGCTGGAAAGGAGACAGCTTCCATACTAGGTGGAAGGGGAAGGAAAGAGAAAAGATGACAGTTCATGGCTTTTTTCTCTTCTTTCCTCCATATTCGACAGCCTCAGGTTTGAGAAGTGTTGCTGAGTTTTTTGAAAGATGGCTGCTAGGTGACTGGAGAGAAGTTGGATTTGATTTTTGTTATGTCTTAGGGGCATGGTGTTTCCAGCAGAGGTAGGAAAGACCTAATGCTGTTGTTCAAGGGCCTGCTGAGAACTCCTACGCAGAAGGCAGCCATGGTCACCTGTGTCAAAGAGGGGCAGCCCAAACTGGAAGCGGTGCAAGGACAGACTAGCTGGGCCCTCAGGGAAGAGAATATTCTCCACAGGAGGATGCTCAGAGTACATGCACACTGTGCAGTGTGCACTCTGCAGAGACCAGAATAGGTGTGGGAAAGCTGGTTCTAAATGTGGAAGCAGTACAATGGTGTCAGCATTCTGCTGGAGCCAGCTTGGCTGTGCTGAGTGGCAGGACTAATGAGCACAGGAACAGTGCTGTGCTGAGGCAAATGTGCAGGACTAGGCAACTACGAGTGAGCTGAGCCTGGTGAATGCACAGTGATCTTGAAAGAGCTCAGCTTGCTGAGCCTACCAGGCATGGGAAGGAGAATTATTTACTCTCAGAAATACTTGGGTGGGAAAGCATGAGAAAAAAGAGATTAAGGAAGGAAGAGAGGAGGTTTGGCACGATAGCAGATTTGGGACAGAATTTTGTTCTTTAAATTTGTATTGCAAAAGGTGATTAGGAACCCCAGATGGTGACTTTGGTGAATTAGTACAATTATACAAATTTTAAGGAAAAAAAAAATCTAAGAACTCTAAAAGTGAAAGGACAGAATGCTTTGGTAATATCAGTGGCTCTGTTCACATGAAAAGATGCCCGATGAAGTCTAAATCAGCTGCAACAGGTGCCCTGTTAGGAGGTTGAATCTTGCTTGCTTTCTCCCCTCTTCAAGTGTTTATCTAGTTCAGAAGATGGCTTTCCTAGAAGGAACTGAAGACAGACTTTTTGGTGTTACATGCAATAAGCATGTAACATGAACCAGCAGTTTTGAAATATGAATGTGCTGGTTCCCTATTTGTCTCTTTTGGAAGTAACACTAATTAAAACTAAACCATGGGAATTTAATGGCTAATTATTAAAAAAAAAGAAGAATGAGTAAAAGTATTGTGGGTAAAATTGCTGTAGGGAGGAAAATGAAAAGAGCAAAAAGTAGCAGCAGTCAGGGATAAGGAAGGAGGAGAAAGGGAAAGTGCAGAACTGTTACTAGTCACAGAGTCATGGAGTCATAGAATGGTCTGGGTTGGAAGGGACCTCCAAAGGTCATCTAGTCCAACCCCCACTGCAGTAAGCAGGGGCATCCTCAACTAGATCAGGCTGTCTCTGTTGAGCCTCACTTTGAATATCTCCAGGATGGGGCCTCAACCATCTCCCTGGTCCTAAAAGCCTTCTAATTTTCGGTGTGATCCTGAGTGTTCTAATAAAGCACTTAAGAGGTTTGGAATAAAATGAACTTTCAGAGTTAAACACTAGAGATAACACAAAATGAGACATTTCTGCGTGAAGGAGTGTAACCTGCCTTTGGGTAGCCTTCTGAAGTCTGTTGCCCTAGTTTTGTACAAAAGCCAGCAGAAAATGATTGACATTTGGGCTTGTGTACTGGCTGTGTTTGACACTCAGAATGGGCATCCTCTGCTCTGCTTTGAAAGCTGAAGTTTGTGGCTCTTCTCCAAATAGGTTTCCAGCGATGGCAAATAGCAAAGGCTTTGGCATTTCACTTGATCTGAAGTCTTCACTTATGAAGGCTACAAGGTGCCTTCAACCACCCAAGGTCATAAACGCCCAGCAGAAATACAGCCTACATGAGTGCTGTGCACTGCGGGTACCAGAGCAGATCTGTCTGACAATCAGAAATAAAATGGTTCACTTGGTTATTATCATCCATATCAAAAAGCTTTTATGTGTTGTAGCTTTTAATGTGGGGCTGTAAATCAAGTTGGAGAAGGGAAAGTGATAATCCATCTGAGATCGTATCTCCTACAAACTGCCATGGCCCCATTCTGATGCAGATTTGATTCCGTTTTCCCATCTTTGTGCAAGGATGATCCACTTTGAATACTGTGTAACCAAAGATTCAGGTATTATCTGCACGCCATTTGAGAGAGGGCAGAGGTCAGAAAAGAGAAATTCTGTTGGTTTTCTTCCTTGCATTAACATAATTCATACTTCACTGTTCCTGAAACCCTATTTCAAACAGAAAACAGCCACATAACAGACAGTTACCTTTTCATAACCACAGGTAACTGCAAAGGAGCTAAGTCAGATCCTTTTTAGCAAAATCAGCAGCTGGAATATTTGCTTTCTTCCAAGCAGGGACAGTGGTATTTCAGACACGGTGCAATTTCTGCCTTTTGGTCCCTTCTCCCCCTGCTTTGTCAACAAAACAGGCAGAACAAGGTTAGACCTAAGGAAATACACAAAAGTGGTGCTGATGAGAGCATGCTTTATAAAGAAAGAGAAGCAGAGAAGAATGTTTAGAGTTCCCATCTCATTTGCATGCTTCTCTGCCACGTGCAAATCTGAGATTTTCTCCTGAGCAATGGTTAATGGTGCTGGCATAGCTATGGAGTGTTTGGGCTCAGTGGGCCTTTAGGGAAATGTTTCTGATGCACACCTCATTTGGCACAGAAAACAGCTGTGTTCTCACTGCACTTCTCTAGCAAAGGGTCACTGCACACTTCCCTTGTGTTTTTGCTATCCCCATGGTATCTACCACTGGCCTTGGCTGGAGAGAGGGTATCAGGCTAGGTGGACCTTTGGTCTGATCCACCTCCTTAAATATCAGCTTATACACAAGGCAGGGTAAGAGGAGCCTGAACCCAGTCATACTGAATGGATAAGGGTAGAACTTGATCTGGGAGTGGAGAACTGTGAATTTCTGCTTTGAGATGTGCAAAACCACAAGGTCCAACACCTGAGTTGGCAGATTCAGAGACAGCAGAAAAGGGAGAGAGGTGTCACTTATCTCCCCAGGCTGCTTGTGAAAGGTACCTGTCTGGATGTAGGAAACACCAAGAGGTTTTGAAGGTGTGCAAGGACAACATTCTCCAGTTTTCAGTTGCACAGGGTATGTTCGTAGCTCCTCGCTGCCTCTAACCTGTAGTAGTTCAAAGTAGCTGTAAACTGCTGCAGAATCAGCTTGGTTGTAAGTGACTCCAGAGAATTCAGAGGAGTGGAAGATCCAAGCTTTTGTCTTCCACCGTTATCAGCACAAAGGACTTTATTGTACCAGCAGAGGGGGAAATGTCTTCCTGCCCAACATGCTAAATCTCTTCCAGAGAGGGGGTTTTGTGAGTGTTTCTAGTGACCTTCTCTCCTGGATGAAGCTGGGCATTCCATCAACTTTAATTCTTCACGATTTTCCTCTGAGTGCTTGACGTTGTCAGTTCCAGGGTTTCCTCCCACGCTGCTTAAAGCATGCAGTGGCCTCTTAGGCCACTCTTTCTGCCACATTTTCACTCCTCCTAGTCTCAGTAGTGTCAGGTTGTCACAACGAATAAAGCTTTTGTAACACCTCATTGAAGAGGTGTTTTCTGCCTTTTTCTTCCCCCTTTTTTTAACCCTAACATTTGAGGAAGGTTAAATCGGGTAACAGCTACAACAAAAGAATTACCTAACAGGCCATTAACTGTTTTCTAGCAGGTTGCAGGGCATCACTTGGCTCCACACCACCCTTTTAATTGCTCTCACTATGCACAGCTGCTCACTAAGACATTTTACTGTGCTTATCTTTTGGTCCTGTGATTTTTGGCCTGTACTAAGTAGTGCCACTAGGGCTGCAAAGCCACCTAAGACCTTATATCCCTTATTCTTAAGTAAGATTTAGCTGAGACTGAGGTTAGGGTCTCATTAAGTTAAACCCTCGCTGTTTGAATCTTCCCCTTCTGGAAAGGGAATCGATTCCATTCCATCATCTCTGGCTTACTCTAGTTGGACTGCAGATCCAGGCAAAATCAGGTATAGACTTTCATAGAATCATAGAATCGTCAGGGCTTGAAGGGACCCCAAGGATCATCCAGTTCCAATCCCCCTGCTATGGGCAGGGACACCTCACACTAGGTCAGGCTGCTCACAGCCACGTCCAGCCTGACCTTAAAAACTTGCGGGGATGAGGCTTCCACCACCTCCCTGGGCAACCTTTTCCAGTGTCTCAGCACCCTCATGGTGAAGAACTTCTTCCTAACAACCAATCTGAATCTACTCACTTGTAGTTTTGCTCCATTTCTCCCAGTCCTGTTACTACCTGACACCCTCAAAAGTCCCTCCCCAGCTTTCTTGTAGGCCCCCTTCAGATACTGGAAGGCCACAATAAGGTCTCCTTGGAGGCTTCTCCTCTCCAGACCAAACAGTCCCAACTCTCTCAGCCTGTCTCCACAGAAGAGGTGCTCCAGCCCTCTGATCATCCTTGTGGCCCATCTCTGGACACACTCCAGCACTCCTTTTATTTTCACCTCATCTTACAGTCACAGGATCCTAGATTTAATGTCTGGATCTTCTGAACATTGCTTCTGTTGTTAGACTAGCTTTTTCCTCACTCGGAACAGTCACATTTCAACATCTCATCTGCCTCACCTGCTTCTGTGTCTCAGTAGTCCCCAAAGACAACTGAAATGGCATGGAGGTGAGCTGTGAGGCTAGATCACCTTATGATTCCCACCATGCATCTCTGCCCATTCCAAGCTTTCCTCTGAGAAGACAACTCCTCTGACTACTGCAACTTGAAAAACTCTTGTGTGAGCCTAATAGGAGGACACAGGGCAATCTGCGTTGCTACAGGGTGGTAAACATTGTATTTCTGTTTAAAACTGAGAGGAGAAGTCTTATTTGTGCAACCCTGAGTTAGCTAGTCTGTGGGGGGATACTGCCTATGAATGAGAAATCACAGCTGTGGTTCTCCTCTCTTCTCACCCTAGATGCTCACCTACAGTTTCATGTCTGGTTTGGGACAGCCTGTAGCAATTTCTAAGCATGTGAGCCAAAAGCTGTTGTGCAAAGGGTAGAAATATTGAAAATGACAAGTGTGATGGTTTGGGAGTTACCCACCCCCACACACAATGAAATCACCCAGACTAGACTCAGCCAGTTGGAAGCTAAGGAATTAAGCTGTATTTACAGCTTAGCACAATTTACAAGCAGATATATACACAATGTACAATTACATACAAGTTAGAAGTAATACAGACACACAAGATCCCTCCAAAACAGTCAGATTGCCAGGAGGCTCCCAACCAAAACCTCCTGCCCCCTTCCCCCTCTTTCCCTCCCCTCAGCAATAACCAGATCAAACCCATATATCTCACGTGATAAATCTGGAGAGATCTGAGGTGAGATGTCAAAAAGACAACAAGGAGGTTAGAGGAAATACAGAGTTAGGTCGGATTAGAGTTAAGGCAGAAAACCACCACAGACCATTAGAGTGAAGGAGCAGAACAACTACTGAGAACTCACTGAGCAGTGTGCGAGCAGCTCAGTGAGCCTGAGCTATACTGTGACCAGTTGGCATTTCTCAGCAGAAGAATGAGTGATACAGGCTACTATGGTTGCTTTTCTTTCTTCTCACAACTAAGGATTTAATTTCTCTCACAATTAGCCTCAAACCAGCACAACTAGACAGGATTCTTGTAGTGCAGCGAGCTGTGTGGTGAGCTGCGTTATTCCAGCATGTAGGGGAACATCTTTGATACGTGATGACACGTTTCAGGCTAAAACTCCAACATAGACTCTATATCTGCAGTTTGGAAGAAAGAAAATCATTGTCACAGCTGAAGCTAGAACCATCCCACTGCTAATAAATGCACACACAGAGCTGACTTGCGGGATCACTCACTTTCTGCAGCAGGCTTCCAAACAGCCATGTATTTGTGTGTGTCAGCAGTTGGGAATTCCTCCCTGGGACCTCTGGGCACTTCTGCTGCATTCCCCTATGGCCCATTGAGTCTCAGGAGCCTGTTTAAAGACCTTGCTGAAGTTCTCCTTTGGGTATGCTCCAGAGACAGTTCTCAAATGCTCACAGCTTCTCAAATGCTCAAAGTAATCTGCTCTGTGCCTGGTGATGTTTATTCTATGCCATTTTGCAAGTCTGACCTACATTTTTGGCTTCAATCTCTTCTTTTTAAACACAGACCTTCTGGGTTTATTTAAACTGGGGGGGAGGAGGGTGGGCAGGGAAATAGTAGTTTTATTTACTGTGTTTTCACTGAAATATCTATTAGAAAAATATATTATTAAAGTATGTATNTCAAGGCATGTTTGGATGTGGCACTTGGTGCCATGGTCTAGTCTTGAGGTCTGTGGTAATGGGTTGGACTTGATGATCTTTGAGGTCTCTTCCAACCTTGGTGATACTGTGATACTGTGAAATCAGCCCTTCAGAGTTATTCAGACAGCTGAACCTGGCAGGAGAGAAGCCATTGACTGTTCTGGGAATCCATGATTTTCCATCATTAGAGTAATGAGACAGGATTATATGGGAGAGTCCCATAGTCAACAGCTGAGACTTGACAAGTGTCTGGGACACCAACCAGACTGACTCTAGGAAATTCAAGAGACTTTCCGTGGTACATGCTGAGAGTAAAATCTGAATGGTCTTGAGGGAGTGGGTTTCATGGGGTTTTAGTTTACACTGGGCTGGGTTTAGCTTATCTTGGCTTCACCCCTTACAGAGTTAGCCTGTCCCGGTGATGCTCCTTTCTAGTGTGACCTAAGGTTGAAAAATCACTTGTAATGCAAAGTAACATTGGAAGAAAATAGATAAATATAAAAATGCTAAACATTTTCTTGCACAAATCCCTTTTGTTTGTCTTTCTGTGTTTTTGTTTATGCTATTTACAAATTTTATTTCCAGACATGATGGAAAGAACATCCCTCCCCATCATTAGTGGTGTGGAATGCTTGCTGCTATCACTCACACTGCCAGACACTTTCACTGTAGAAAATAGAAGGCACTCAGTACTTCAGGCAGGCCACAAATCTCTCCTGGCAGCAGTGTATCACTCACAGCACACTGATTGCAAAAATTAGTTAATTCAAGAGGAATATTATATTCCTTGAGTCCTGGCATAAATCTCTCCAAATTCTGCAGGCATTATTGCCACCAGGTTAGAAGATAGATTTCTGTCAACCCATTTGGCTATGTGTGCTGCTGATTTAGATGCTGCTCATTCCATCCCCTCTTCTAAAACTGATTTATGTTGTCTATTAAGTCTGCCAGAAGAGAGTTTAAATGGCAGGATTCGATAATATTGGGCTAATCTCTAGCTTTTATTTATCGACCTTCTTAGGGCTGTAGATCCTGAGCTGTGTGATGTTTCCTCAGCCATTGCCTTTGTGAATGGAAGCTAATGAGAGGGCAGTGGTTATGCAGTGATGAGTGTTGGACCTTCTGTACATTCGGGATGGTCCTTGTTGGTAGTGTCAGGGAAATGGGGTTAGAGATTAACTAAACTAGGGGATCTTCTCCATGTTCACGCAGTGGGAGTGCACCTGGGCTTTGATATCATGTTTAGCCATGGCAATGAAATGATCCTGACAAATACAATGATTGCCCATGGAAACCTGTTGTGTTTATCAGCTGCTACCAAATCTTGTACCTCAAGCATCGTTGTAAATTCATGGGTTCACAGAATGGTTTGGGTTGGAAGGGGCCTTAAAGATCGTCTAGTTCCAACTCCCCTGCCATGGGCAGGGGCACCTTCCACTAGACCAGGCTGCACAAGGTCTCATCCAACCTGGCCTTGAACACCTTCAGGGAGGGGACATTCACAACCTCCTTGCACAACCTGTTCCAGTGTCTCACCACCTTCACTGTAAGGAACCTTGTTCTGATGTCCAGTCTAAATCTCCCCTCTTCCAGCTCAAAGTCATTCCCTCTTGTCCTATCATTACAAGCGCTTTGCAGCCTGTCCCTCTAGTGAAGGTTCTCTAGCCCTCTGATCATCTTTGTGGCCCTCCTCTGGACCCACTCTCTAAATAGAGGATGCATTAAGAAGAATGCAATCAGGAGATTGAGAGAGGATCTCCTTCCCCTCTACTCTGCTCTAGGTAGGCCATATCTGGAGTACTGGGGCCAGTTCTGGGCTCCCCAGTTCAAGAGTGACAGAGAACTACTGGAGAGAGTCCAGTGGAGGCTACAAAGATGCTGAGGGGCCTGGAGCAGCTCTGTGATGAGGAAAGGCTGAGAGCCATGGGGCTGTGGAGCCTGGAGAAGAACAGCCTGAGAGGGGATCTGAGCAATGCTCAGCTAGAGCTAAGGAACCTGGGGGGGGCAGGGGGATAGGGTCAAACTCTTTTCAGTGGTGCTCAGCAACAGAACGAGGGACAGTGGGCATAAACTGGAACCCAGGAGGTTGCATCTGAACATGAGGAGAAACTTCTTTGTTGTGAGGGTGCTGGAGCCCTAGAGCAGACTGCTCAGAGAGGTTGTGGAGTCTCTATATCTGGAGAGATTGCAAACCTAGCTGGGCATTGTGATCCTGGGCAAGCTGCTGTGGATGCCCCCTGCTTTAGCAGGGGGTTTCAACTAGATGATGTCTAGAGATCACTTCTAATGCCATCCATGCTGAGTTTCTGTGGTTCTGTAATATAAAGGTGCAAGATACTTTGTAGCTGAAGTACAGAAGACGGGGAGAGCAAAGCAACCTAGACTGCAGGAATATCCTTCCTTTCAAAGAATGCTATTCTATCTGGGACAAGATGTGACATAAGACTCCAAATGCTAATGCTGAGACTCAAGAGCCTGCTAGATGTAACTGGAATTATTAGCAGCATGAGATCTGGAAAATTTTGGGCCTTCTTTAATGTCTTTATCAATAATATCTCTAACATCTTTATCAATGATCTGGATAAGTGAATTGAGTGCATCCTCAGTAAGTCTGCAGCTGACACTAAACTGAGTGGGAGTGTTGATCTGCTTGAGGAGAGAAAGGCTTTGTAAAGGAATCTGGACAGGATGGATCCATGGGCTGAGGTCCCGTCATATGAAGTTTAACAAAGCCAAGTGCTGGGTCCTGCACTTTGGTCACACTGGCCCCTGGCAATGGTACAGGCTTGGGGCAGTGTCGTGGAAGGGGTAATTAGCTACTGCGAGACGATATTTTAAAAATATTAATGTATAGTTTATTAATANTCCTTTGTCCCTTTTCCCACAGTTGCTCTCCCCAAAACAGGAGGAGGGAGAGCAGAAAAACATGCCTGGGAAAGCCAGAACATGTACAAACCTAATTTGGCCTGTTTAGGCCTACCACGACAGGCAGAGTGGCTGGGAAGTTGCCTGGCAGAAAAGGACCTGGGGGTGCTGGTTGACAACCATCTGAACATGAAACAGCACTTTGCTCAGTGGCCAAGAAGGCTAACAGCATTCTGGCCATCAGCAATAGTATGGGCAGCAGGAGTAGGAAATCAATTGTGCTCCTGTACTTGGCATTGGTGAGGCCACACATTGAGTGCTGTGTCCAGTTTTGGGCCACTCACTCTTAAAAGGACCTTGAGATGCTGGACTGTGTCCAGAGATGGGCAACAATGCTGGTGGAGGGTCTAGAGGACAAGTCTCACAAGGAGTGATAGAGAGAACTGGGATTGTTTGGTCCAGAGAAGAGGAGGCTGAGTGGAGACCTCATTGCTCTCTACAACCACCTGAAAGGAGGTTGGAGTGAGGTGGGGTTTCTCTGTAGTATCAGAGAAGTAGGATCAGTGAGGTGGGATTTCTCTGTAGTATCAGAGAAGTAGGATCAGATAGGATGAGAGGAAGTAGCCTGTACTTGTGCCAGGGGAGGTTTAGGTTGCATATTAGGAAAGATTTTCTTTGCTGCAAGAGTGATCAGGCATTGGAACAGACTGCCCAAGGAGCTGGTGGAGTCACTGTCCCTGGAGGTGTTCAAGAAATGTGCATGCATGGCTCTTTGGCACATGGTTTAATGACCATGGTGGTATTTGGTCTGTGGTTGCACTCAATGATCTTAGAAGTCTTTTCCAACCAAAGTGGTACTACAATTCTATTCTGTACTTGTTTAGGAGAATGTTCAGGACTGCTATGTGATCATTAAAGTGTTACACAGCCAACATCAGAAAAGTAGAACAGCAACTCTTAGGAAGTTTCAAAGCCTTGTCACCTGTAAAGCCACAAGTGGAATCCAGCAGAATTTCTGTGTTGACAGCATAATAAAAATACGGCACTTGAAGCAGAACAGGCTCTAGAGGACACTTTAATGTCTATGAGGTGGCCTTTGCAGAGCAGGTCACAGTTAAATAGGTGCTTGTGCACATCCAGTTTCTCTAGAGCTGACACACCTCAAGCAATAATGTTTTAGAATGGGGTGATAATTCATTGGCAGTGAAGCTAAGCAATCTACAATTAGATGTATATATGAATCTATTACTGCTGATCTGTATTACCTCCACTCCAATGATCTGATGTGAGACAGTGTCACAGTGTGAAGTGTGGACAAAGGACATGCCTCTGCTTTGCTCTTGTCTGTCTGCAGACACCATGGAGAAGTACAGGATGCAGTATCCAAAATACTCTCTGGATATTATTTATTACTAGGATTTTTTAAAGACTGAGAATTCAGTCTTGATATTGCTAATATTATGGTCAACTCCAAGTAAGATTTGGACAGACAACCCAAGAAAGACACCGATGAAAGAGCCGAGCTCAGCATGCAGCAGACCTGTTGTGCAGAAGCTGACAGTGACTCTGTAAAAGCCAGCAATCCCAAACACCCTGCAGATCCCTATAGCAGTGACCAATACAGCATGAAATAAAATTATGCTTTTGCCCCAGCTTGTGTCTTCATATAACAGAAGTGTCCCTACGTGCTGACAAATAGTAAAGCTGCTAATCATAGAAAGGACAGACAGAATCCTCTCAGTTCACACAGTCTGTCTGTGCAGGGACAAGTGAATTCTTGTCTGACAGGATAATTGTATGCCAGGTTCAATTTTTACTGGTTTACATCTTTGAGAGGCAGTTCTGCCTTATTAATTCCACCACTCCAAAGGACTTGCTGGTCTCCAGCCTGAATCCCAGCTGCTTACTCCCAGCTTCATCACTGTGCGCTACCCCAGTGCTCACATTCTCAAAGTCTGCAGAGGTACCTCCATCCCCTCTCTGTAACTTGCTTAGGTGTTTTTAGTCCTTAATACAAATCCTGCAAGAAACAGCAGCCTCTGTGCTGCTTAAGACTGACACTGTGTTTTAGTTTCCTTGGGGCAGGAGAGGAACAGTTGATTGCAATTGTATTGGCAGATGCCTTTCTCCCTGCTTTGAGCCTCCTCTTGCTTTGTGGCTGGGGCTCAGTGAAGTGAGAGGAATGCCTCTTCCAACACGCAGGTTTCCAGTGCTTCAGATGAAGCCAGTGAGCAAACATGCACTTCAGGGTAAATATTGTCTTCACAAATATATGTCAGGTTTTCTCTGTCATGTGCAGAAACCAAAGATGAGGTGACAGATTGGCTAGACACTCAGAATGTGCCGATTTCCTCTGCAGCCTGAAACAGCAGAGCCAGGCAGGAGGACAACTGCAATCAGTTGTAACAGGAACACCACAGAGCTAGTGCACAGCTTATTTATTCATATGCCCCTCTTTAAGGTAGTGTATCATAGAATACATTGAACTTTGCAAGCTGTTTTCTTCCCTAAGGGTCAAAAAGTATTTGACATTCATTAGGTACTTCAACAAACCAAAAGGCAGCCTTCTCTGGAGTGGGAAATGAGAACTGCTTAGAGCAGGTACCGAAGAAAACTGCTGTACCCAGGTGAAGCCAGAGTTCTTCAGGACTCACAAAGCTGTGCACAGCAGTGTGTTCATGTGCATTAGGAAACTATCATAACACAAGGCTCGTGTCAGTGTTTAAGAAGCTGTTAATCAAAGGCAAAAAGAAATTATTATGGGATTCCTAAGCATCACTACATTGTGCTAAAGAGTTCTTGTAGATGTCAGGTTAGTTCTGTGCCTCCCGTTACAATCCAGGTTAGGTGAGGCACAGCTCATTAACCTGAACAAACTAATAAGAAGCAGCAGAAAGGAAAAGGCCCCAAGGCTGATTGTCCTTCAGTTATGCAGCTTCCAAGGCTGATTGTCCTTCAGTTATGCAGCTTTCCTGCTAAGAGTAAAATTAAAAAGATGAAAATGCAGTTGAAGCCCTACCCATGCCAGGAAGCTGAAACATTTACTTGGAATTTTTCCATTGACTTTATTATTCAGTCAATATAGTTTGGATCAACTTAATCCTGGAGATACTTATTTGCTTATTTAACTAGAAAAGTTTGCATTATCCTGATTTCCAGTCCCCTGCTTCTTTTTATAGGCTCCCTCAGGGCAGTGGTTGAGTCACCATCCCTAGAGATCTTTGAAAGACAGAGATATGGGACATAGCTTAACACCAGACCTGGTAGAGGTAGATACTGCTTGGACTTGATGTGTGGGATGACAGCATTAGTGCATCCTTACTGCTTAATGGCTTTGTAAAGATTCAGTGTTCACCTACCCAAGTACTCCACCCTTTACAATGCTTGTCAGCAGGAAAGCAAAAGTTTAAAGAGAAGATTTGTTTATTATTATTTAATTTGAATTCTTGTTTTGTTGGTTTTTTGGTTGGTTGGTTGGTTGGTTTGTGAGGTGGTGGTGGTGGTGGTGGTTTTTAAGTCAGTTACTTTAACATTAGTAGCAAATGTTTTGCATCAAGGAAGCTTTTGCTAAAGACTTAATACCTTTTTTTCTTTTTGGAAAAAAAATGTAAAAGTCTCAAAGTCTAGCAGTNGATTCTATGATTCTAACCCCCCCTTTCAGAATCTGGTTGAAATAATTTTATTATGAGGCAGAGTACAATGGCACTATTTTTGCTGCATGGGCTCAAACCAAAGTAGCATCTTCTGATTCCTGTTTCCTGCCTAGCCTGTTTAGTGTAACATAGGCTGAACCCCAAAAAACTGAATGACACTTGGTCAATGCATGGAGCTAAGCAAATCTATCGTGGTGACAGGGTGGCATTGCACTGCAGTGTTGGTCTCCTGATGTCCACCAAATCATGGTATTCTAGCCTTGTTCACCTACAGCACTCTGCCACCAGACTTCAGGATGTGGCTTTTAGTTTCACATCTGATTGTTTTGTTTTCTTCCCTATTAGGCTGTGCATCCTCATTCCACAGAGTGAAGGGTTTGCGTGGATACCTATCAGCTGAAAGTACAGGGCTCAGCTGATCTCCTGTGAAAGCTTCTCGACAGGGGTGAGTGATGTTGCTGTCCTACAGCACACTTTGATAGCAGACATACATTTTAGCATTAAAGGTTAATTAGAGGCTGTGATATTTGTCATGGCTTGTTCTCCCTCCTTTGATAAATATTCTGATCAGATATTTCTGCTACCTAGCTGTAAGAATGAAGATTCTCTAACCTCTTATGGCATATGGTTTATGATTAATGTATACTCCTTAATTATTACCCATGCCTTTTTAGACTGAAATCTCTTGTATCTTCACTCTGCAAACATATTCACCTATCCTAAGCCTGACACATTTCATATTTAGGTAAAATATATAGTACCTGTTAGAAAATACCTTCTTTGGAGTATGAAATGGGAAAATTACCAATACTGTGTTTGGTTTAAAGGGCCAAAGTACACACGAGTACTGTCCTGCTTTGGCTGGAACAGTGTTGGGTCAGCCATGGTCTGCAGGCTGTTAAGAGTTTCCAGTCAGCTACCATCTGAAGCTGGGAAGGACACAAGCCAGTGCACCTGTCCTGAGCTGGCTCACAGGTGTATCCCATCCCAGAAGGTGTATCCTCCCAGAAGGAGTTGATAAGGGTTGGAGCTTCTCTTTCTTCTTCTCTTCCTGCTTCTTCCTATCTCTGAAGGATCTTGGCCACTTTTCTCCTTCTGTGGGCTGCTTTCCTGTTTATTGTGGCTGTTCTGCAATTCCCAGGTGAGTATAACTCTCTATGCTTTATATTGACCTTAGTATTAGCATTACTTTTGCTGTTTCATTAAACCTGCTTTCATTTCAACCCATGTGTCTCCTCCTTTTCTTGATTCCCCCTTCTCTGCTGGGCAGGAGTCATAGAGTAATGGAACAACCAGCGTAGCTTAGCTCCAGATGTGGGCTACATATAGCTAAGTACAAAAAACATCCAGGGGATGTGGAATTACTAATAAAAGAATGTTTACTGGACAAGAGAGCACTGGAAGTTTGTTGCTAACTGATTCTAGAGAACCTCTTAGTATACATGAAATGTTCTTAACAGTTCTACTCCTCCAGAAGGCAATACTGTGACCTGAGAGGGCCTGCTGGGTGAATGTGCAACTTAGATGAAGCTACAGCAGCTAGAGCAGTAATTTGAGAACCTCTGCTTTGGTTGTGAGAGCATTTTGATTCTCAGTGCAAATTGTCTTGGGAAACGTGTCGAGCGTGAGGTCTAGAAACAGGAATTCAAACCAAGTTTGAGAACACATCAGTTCTCAGCTGGGAATGGAAATGATTCTGTCATAGAATGGTCTGGGTTGGAAGGTCATCTAGTTCAATCCCCAATCTGAAAGTGTTTCCACTAAGAAGGGGAAAACATATCTATGCCAAGCGGACCTCAGAAGGAATGCATCCCCCAGGAATGAGTATCTGGTAACTCCCAACCAACCCAACTTTTCTGAAAAAAGTGCTTTCACATGGTAAGGGGAAAAGAACCAAAAAAATCACAGATGCAGTTCCTGCAGCACTGCATGATTTAAGGCTTGCTAAGGTCAGTAACTCAGAATTAAGTCCATGTGGTTTTAATGCTTCCTGTTCTGCAGTACACCTCAGGCTTACACAACACCCTGTTTAGGTTTCTTCAGTGTGAGAAGTAGGGGCAGTATCATAAAGACAACACAAGGAGATCCAGTTCCCGAGTACTGATTCATTGTGGACACGTAATTTGCAACTTCCAAATCACAGCAGCAAGATGTTTTGACTTCACAAACTTCTGTTCTTTCTCACACACTAGACTATAAGCAGAACTAGAGCATATGTCTGGAGAAGAGTTGAGAAGCACTGACAGAAATTTTCTTTTAAACAAAGCAGTAAAAAGCATTGAGCATTACCTTCACTTTTGGTTTACATCACATCACCAAAGCTGGTTTTGCAGCACACTACACACCACGTTTGGTGTTTCAGGAAAAAGAACAGTGAAATACCACAGCAGGATCACTCACAGGCCATAGGGGTTCACAGCACAGGGCTATATGGAACTGCTCTGTAGATGTGGCACATAAACTGACTTCATCTGCTTCAAATGAAAAAATGTGTCTTTTTAATGCCAGATAACTAGCTGGTACCCCAGGCACTTTGAGATCTCTGCAGACATTTATGTGAGGTACTGCCTGAGTTGTGCTCTTTTTACCAAATGCTAAAAACCATTTCATTCATCTCAACAGTGACTGAAACAGAACCTCAGCAGCTGAGCAGAAGGGGACAGAGCTGCAGAGACAAAATACAATGTAGCCAGCAACAGCAGTGAAGCTAACAGCTTCCAGTTTGTGCTTTTTCTTCCAGCAGAACACAATTAGAGCCTTTACCTTGAGAATCAATGGCTAGTGAAGCCAGGTCACCCATGTGCTGCTTCTTGTACTCCAAACAGAACTACAGAGGGCAAATATGACTTACAGCACCACAGTAACCCAGCAGCACATGTTTAAGGGGTAAAATATGATAAAACATTGATTCATTCTCTGAAGAATTTCCTACTTTCCACAATTCATTACTGAGCACTGAATTAAATCTGCACAAGACAAGTGGTAGATAAAAACTGACATTAAACAAGCAGTCTCTCCTTCAAGGTTAGTCCAGTCAGCAAATGAGAGGGAGTAAGTTAACTAGCTTGAGTTGCCTTTCTCTGTGTTAGAAGTGTTTGTGAACGCAACTCCTTTAAGGTAGAAACAGATTAAATTGCCAAAGAGTACTTCCTTACAGTGAGAGTTGCTGGATGTGAAGTCATCTCCCCAGAGAAGAGCTGTCAGCCAGCCACTGGGATCATTTCAGACCTTACAATCAAGAATGAGTTATTTAAAGTAATGATCCTGGTTTTACTCCTGCACTGCTCTGGCTGCTAGACAACAAATACAAGGTTCATGTAACTAACCATTTCCCTCTCTTTTTCAGCTAAACTCCAACAGGCAATTTCTAATTTGGTGATTTAAGGTAACTGTTGCATGTTGGGGAGAACCTGGAGTTAATGATTGGGCAACCTAATGGGGTTGCCTTTCCACAGGCACATGTTGGCAAGCTCTGAAGAGAGATGGGAGGAAGTTGAAGAGAAGGGCAGGAAGGAGTGTCTGGTACAGCTCATGACCAGTTGTTTTATTTATGTTGTTAAGCTGTGGGGGATAAGAATGTGATGGTTGCCAGTGTCTTACATAGCTATTTCTGCACTAGATCTGTAAGACTCTATGTAATTAGCAAGGAGGGGTGTTTTAATGCTCATGTATATAATGCTTGTCAGTCATCAGAAGAGCTAATGTCAGGCAGGACATAATGGGAGTAGGCTCTTTGTTTCAAAAAGAGGAATGATTGTTCCCTAATTAGAGGCAATGGTAACCCCACACAGAGCAGGATGGCATCTGATTACATCTATAAATGTCAGACAGAACATTGTAGCTTATTAATTTTCTGACAGATTTTTTTTTTTTTTACTCAGGAAAGTGAAGGATGTGAGATGCAGTGAGAAGTTCTTGCACTCATCCATCCAACAGTTCAGGTATTCCTTGTCTGCTTGAATCTGATTTACAGTGAGCTAGGAGGTGGCATTCCACTGCAGCTCAACAATCCTCTATGATATTCTTGCCGTCACTCATTTTTCCATACCACTGCTTTTTTTTTAACCTGTTCTGATAAGGTTTTCCAGTGTATACGCAGTGCTTACAAGTGTTTAGAATGCACTTATGTTGACTGTTGCCAAAGCCTTTGGTTGCTGTCTTGCACACAAATTATTTTCACGATTACAAACAAATAAAGGCCTAAAGAGTAACCAGTGAGTATTGTTCTAAAACTCAGGTGCTTGCTGGAACTCCTTTTAAAGCTTTTTCTGTTTGCTTGCAATTTATGCTTGGAAATGGCCATTGATGGGACATGTGACAAATGTCATTGTGAAGAAGCCTTGGGACTTGGGACTCTGGATGAAGTGGAAGAGTACAGAGTGCCTGTGGACATGCTTTGGCTGTAGTGGCATTCTGTCGCTCTGTGTGGGGAATAAGTAAGGGATGTGGTGTGCAGAACTTGACCTAATCTGTGAGACATCTCAGCTCCTGCAATTAAACACACAGGCAAAGCAAATGATCTTTAATGTTATATACTGGTTATTGCTGGCTTATGAATGACTGGGGTTCCTAATTAATAATGAATAACAATCAGCAATTAATTTCTGTTGGCAATCAGTGATGATTCATCCATGCATTATTGCTGGCCTGTGGTCACTAATTGCTTGAAACTGATTCAGGAATGCTCAGATGTGGCAACATCTTGGGAGTGTCTGTGATAGATGCTTGTTGCCTTCTGCTGTTGCCAGTGGGTGTCAGTGCACCATTGGCAGGGACTCTCAGTGACTGCTGACTTTCAGAGGTGGACTATGCAAAATGCCTAGTGCTAGTAAGCATAACTCAGCTGGATAGAAGACCAAACAGAAAAGCTGAACAACCCCAGCTCCCTCAGCCTGTCCTCACAGCGTTTTCAAGGCCCTGTGTTGGACTTGCTCCTTCTGACAGTGGGGACAGCAGAGCCTGGACACAGTAGTGCAGGTGAGGCTCTCAGGAGAGCAGAGGTGCAGAATCTCCTCCACCCACTGCTGAGGATGCAGCCCAGTGTACGCTGACTTTGTGGGCTGCAAAGGCAGGTTGCTGGGTCAGGTTTAATTTCTCATCTGCAAGGCTGTACTCAATCCATTCTCTGCTCGGCCTGTATTTATGCATGCAATTGCCTCAATCCAGGTGCAGGATCTTGCACTTGGCTTTGTCAAAGCTCATGAAGCCTGCACAGGCCCACCTCTCAAACCTGCCCAGGTCTCTCTGGGTGGATCCCATTCCTCAGGTGTGTTAACGGCACCACTCATCTGCAGACTTGCTGAGGCTGCACTCAATCACACCATGCATGTCACTGATGAAGGTATTAACCATCACTGCTCCTGGACCCCTGAAGCACACCATTTGCCAACAGTCTCCATCCGGACATTGAGCTGCTAACCACTACCCTTTGGACGTGACCACCCAACCAATTTCTTATCCACCAGATGGGTCCACCCAAAAAGTGCCTCTTCGTTTTAGAGAAGAATGTTGTGGAGGACACTGTCAAAGACCTTCTAGAAGTTCAGTTAGTTGACATGCAGAGCTGTTCCCATGTCTACTGATGTAGATGCTCTACTACAGGAGGCCACTGACAATGATGAAATGACTGTCCATTTGTGAAGGTGGTCTAGATAGTCCTGGACTTTTTGGGAAAACTCACAAATTTCTTAAAGCTTTGTGTATTATTTGCTCTCCTAATAGAAACCAAAAGCTAGAACCAAGATAAAGGAGGGGAGATATAAGGTTTTAAGGTTGTCTTGATTGTAACTGCTTATTGCCCCTATCAGAGCAGCCAGAATGCACTTAACTGACCAGAATTTGAGGGCAAGTACCATTCATGTTACTCTCTTGGTCCTTGTTTGCCCAGGTGCATATACCATGGTTCTTTGAGGGCTTTTTATTTTTCCTCCCAGCTTTTGTGAACTTGTAAGCAGAGAAAGTATTTGGAAAGGCATCGAAAGTATATCAGAATTTCAAGGGTATTTTGCATGCTCCTTTACTCCAGAGCAGGCAGATAACAGCTGAAGTTAAAAATAAACAACAAAGACCCACTTTCTAATCCTTGTGTGTATCTGACAAGCCATCTAGAGATTAAAGTACTTTGAAACTTGAATATTGGGATGGCTTGGGCTGAAATCCAGGAAGAGCTGAAAATAAGATCAGCAGAGAAGATATACCTTAAGTCACTTCTTAAATGGAACATAATATATCAAGGTGCTGAACTCAAAATAGAATTTAGATAGGATTTAGGCATCCACATCTACAAGCCCGAATCCACGGACCCTGCCTCACAGCTGAAGTGCCTGAGAGCTGCTTGCTTTAGCAGTTTCCACCAGTATAGCTGCATTTTCAGGCACTTTGATTTTAAAACCCAGGAATGGTGGCTCAGGGGTCCTATTTTCATTTTGCACCAGAGAACAGCTTCCTTTAGGGCAAGAGAAACACTCACAGGGTTCAAATTGTGCTATTTTGACACCTCTCAGTAGAATGTGTGATGAAACCAAACACAGCAGCAGAACCAGAAGCTGGATGCTGCACTTGCAAGAATTCAGTCCCATAAAAAAAGACAAAGACTTTAGTTACAGCCCACACCCTGTTGCCCACAGCTTTAGAATGGGGCTATTTGAGGTCTGTAGATGGTTTTCTTCTCATTAGTGTTCAGACCACTAAAATGTAGATGACAAATGTCCTGTCTTTCTGTTTGGGGAGAAATAATCACCAGTGGCAGGCTACAGTTTGCAATTTGCGATTCAGAACTTTCAGATAGAAAGAACAAGACACATAAAACTAATTGGCACGTGCACAGAAATGTAGCTACATCCCAAAGCCTATTTGTGTGCAAACATTCATGGTCCTCAGCTCAAAGGAAAAATGGGTCAGGGGGGGAAGAAAAAAAAAATCTGACCTGCCATGTAATTTTAGTTATCAAAATGGTTGTGGTGTGTTTGGTCAAAGAAGACCATCCTATGAGTTCTGACCTAGCACCTGTATTTGTTTTGAGGAACTGCTTGAAAGAGTCCAGTGCAGACACAAAGATGCTTAAGGGAGTGGAACATCTCCCTGCTGAGGAAGCTAGGTCTGTTGAGCTTGGAGCAGAGGAGCCTAAGGGGTGACCTCATGCATGCTTATGAAGATGTGAAGGGAGAGTGTCAGGAGGATTGAAGCAGGCTCTGCTTGATATCCAGTGATAGGACAAGGGGCGATGGGTGCAAGTTGGAGCAGAGGAGGTTCCGCTTGAACATAAGGAAAAACTTTTTCACTGAGGGTGCCAAAACACTGGAGCAGGCTGCCCAGAGAGGTTATGGAGTCTCCTCTGGAGGCATTCAAAACCCACCTGGATCTGTGCCTATGTGACCTACTCTAGGTGATCCTACTTTGTCAGCAGGGTGGACTAAGTGATCTCTGGAAGTCTCTTCCAAACTCTATCATTCTGTGATATCTGAATGTCTTTTCTGGAAGAATTCTCCAGCTTTACAAGAGGAAATCAAATGTGAAATTGTGTTAACATTTTTGTGAAACAGTGAGTCTGTCTGCACAGAATATTAGGGGTTGGAAGTGACCTCCAGAGATCTAGTCCACCCCCCCTGCCAGAGCAGAATCACCTCTCTGGGCAGCCTGTGCCAGTCCTTCATCACCCTCACTATAAGGAAGTGTCTCCTCACATTGAGGTGGAACCTTCTCTGTTCCAGCTTGTACATGTTGTTCCTTGTCCTTCACTGGGCACCACTGAAAAGACACTGGCACCTGCACCTTGACATCAGCTGCAGGGGATGTCAGGCCAGATGTGGGACCTAGAAGGTCTCCAGGCTGAAGTTATGCTGCTAAGCAAAAACAGATTAACTTTATTTTAATGTGGGCTGCCTTTTCAAATTTGGTTCATTTCTTCAGATGTGGTTTATTTCCATCTCCTTTGTTGCCAAGCATCTGATCTCATTTTGACACTTTCATTCTAACAACCATTTTCACTGTCTGTGCCCCCTCAACCTGAATTGCACATGGTAAAAACTTTTAGTTTACAGAAGGAAAACACAAGTGGGAAAGTAACTTCCGAAGAGTGTGAAGAATGTAGGTTCAGAGAATAAAGATCCTTTGCAGGATCTGAGTGGGGAGGAGTTAAAAAAAAAAGTGAAAACTTGTGCAGGAGAAGAGTGGAAGCAGCTCACTGTCAGAGTAAAAGCATAACAGTCAGGCTGAAAACCAAACAAGGGCATCAACGTTACCTGCCCTGTTTCTTCTGCCTGGGTAGTTTCAGACCTCTGTTGGATCACATCTCATTTTTGTTCAAGAAGCTGTAATTACCTATCTCTGAGACTCAATCCATAAGACCTGGGCGCCCTACTCTAAAAGGCAGTGGGGATTTTTCCCTTCTCTGTTGCCTTACTTCTCTAGACAGTCTAATTAGAATCTATAATCTGATAAATATCAAGAGTGTAAGCAAGAAATCTCACCTTTTACCAACCGTCTTCCCCAGCCACTCTCCTCAGTTGCTTGAGCTTAATTTGAGTTCTGACTTTGGAGCAAGTCCTGCCTTCTGGTCCTACCTAGTGTAAAGATGTAGTCACCACCTACCTATGTTACAAAGTTCCATTGCGCCCCTGTGGTAACAGGAGGCTGCCTGCATTTAGAGGACCAAAGGTGAACCCAAAGCTTTGCCAATTTTTTTTCTCCCCTGTGAACTCTAACAATGAGTCCACTTTAAGAAAATCCTATTGGTCTTTATCCTTCACATAAAGTGATGGCATGAAAGTCCTCTGGTGCATCACTGCCACTTTAGTTAACATCCTTCTCCTCCTTTGTGCTCCCCCTCCAAAAATACACTAACTTTTACAGTTAGAGTTGTGTGAATTTTACAGCTGCTGGAATTTCTTACTGTCTTGACTGACAGCTTTCACCTCTTTTGTTTTGCTGAATATTCTTGTTTCTAAGGATTGTTTTACTAATTTCCCACCCTCATCAGGGGACATCTCCTGTGACTGGATCTCTTTCTGATCAATTTAATATCTGTTCAACTCCCTCGGCATGAATTTTAAGTGCCTTTTAAAATATGCCAGCTAGATCCTCTGAGCAATGTTGCTACCTATTTATTTAAGAGTAAACCCACAGGAAAACATCTCTGAGCAGTTTGATTTAATCTAAACCAAGCAGGATAATTTACAAAACAATCTCTGGAGGTGCATAAGCAAAACTTATTAATCATAACCACAGCACAGTAAAGAACTCCAGTGCAAATATTTGCACTTCTGTCACAGCCACTTATCTGATCTATGCCAAATGCTGACAGATTTTAAAGACAATCATATTAAGAAGTAATCAGGCTTGAAAGATGCAGCTGAGTAATGGCATACTAAAGAGACATCCATCTCCAAAGACAACTGCATGCTCCAAATGCTCAGCCTCCTCTTGCCCTGAAAAATGTTTAAAATCTCTTTCAGTCCCATGCTGTTTCCTTGAATCTTTTTTTCTGTCTGTCTGTGATGTATTTTCTCAAAGCTTCAGCTATCCCCCGCCCTGTGAAATGATGAAATGTATGGAACAGGGTTTCTGTCTCAGTGGTTTCGCTTCACAGGGACAGCAGCAGAATAAACCAGCCAGACGTGGTTTATTTAAACATTTCTCTGCCCCCCTGTACAACACTGATCACATTTCCACCTACACATTCTTTCTCCCTTGATAGCATGCATCTTTTTCTTGTACTTGCATAGCCTCTCTTCTCCTTTCTTAACTCTGGGAGGTTTTCCACACCATCTGTCAGACTGGGAACAACTTTATGTAAGCCCTCCTGACACACAAACTCTTCAAGTCCCTGTTTCATATTTTCCCGTGATGCCTTCCCCTGTGTTATTTGCAGTGGTTTCACCCCAGCTTACATTGTCTAGTGTTGCCTGCCTTTCTTTTTCTGCAGGACTGGTCCTGTTTGCACAGCAATCAGCAGGTGCTGCTTTAGTCCATTACCAGCTGTATTATCTCAATTATGCATCTGTTCTGCTCGATCAGATTGTTACCAAGGACTGCACCAGCGACAGCCTTCTGTGCTGCTCCCTCAGGCTCTGTCTGGGCCCATATCCCATACAGATCCATTGCCAGTATCCATCCTGACAGTCTTTAGGCTGTTTGAATGTCTTTGTGGTGCAGGGTGGATTTTCTGCTTTGCAGATGCTGAAGCTGGAGTGCACTGACATGCATTTTGTCATCGTTTCCCCACAGCTCATAATGTCCAAATGCTATTTCCTCTGAGAGACCATCATTGTTGAAGGACATGGCACAGGCCACTAGTTAAGATTTCTGTATGCCAATGGAGTAGAGTTTAGTCAGGAAACAAAATCTGTTGTAACATTTGATCATGGAAAGAGCTCAGATTTGCTGCTGCTGTGAGAACACCTTTCCTCAGCCTTGGATTTATGTAGTCCACAACCAATGGATAGGTCCTTAGTTTCCAGAGAACACTTCCTTGGCTGCACAAGGCAGGGGAACATCTTTCTGCTGAGGAAAGGCTTAGGGAACTGAATTTCTTTAGTCTGGAAAAGAGGAGTCTGAGGAGTGACCTCATTCATGTTGATAAAGATGTGCAGGGCAGTGTCAGGAGGACAGAGCCAGGCTCTACTCAGGGATGTCCAATGACAGGACAAGGGGCAAAGGGTGCAAGCTGGGGCAGAGGAGGTTCCATAAGGAGAAACTTTTTCACTGTGAGGGTGACAAAACACTGGAACATGCTGCCCAGAGAGGTTGTGAAGTCTCCTTCTCTCGAGGCATTCAAAAGCCACCTGGGTTTTAATTAATCACTCGCATTCAGACCAAAACCTTCTGGTTTAGTCTCTATAAAACACATCACTGTGAGAGAAAGTTTGAGTGAGGAATATTGCAGTTGAATTTTAAAAGCAAGACTTTGGAAGATGCAGCTGTTGAGTGGTATTCAGAAACATCTCTGTTGTACTGTGCTGTAGTTCTCCAGAACTGTCTGTTCGTGTCTTGTTCTGATGGCCTTTTTATGTGGCTTGTTTGTAAAGGTACCAGCCTGGAGTTGTCCAAATACCAGTGAAAGTGTCCAGAAAGTGATGTCTCCAGACCTCCAGAGGCAAGGTATCCTCTTCTAGTAAAAAAAATCACTGTTACTTCTTAGCAGGATGTGGGTTTTTCTACACTGGAAACATACCTGCAGTGTAAAGCCAGCTTAACTGTATTAGCTGAAGCCAGAGCTGAGCTAATAATAGGCTTGTTGTGGAACTGTAATCCATGGGAAACCTTTTCTATTGCTAGACCATGTGAAAAGGTGTGAAGGCAGTATTCAAATTGCTGAAAGCCAAGAGGAGCTTCTTTAAAATAGAAATGTGACGTGTTGCTAGTTTGTTAGGGTTAGGGAGCTTTGAAGTTTTACTTCAGATTTTCCCAAGAGAAAACATGAAAAGTTAGTCTAAGAACAAATAGATTAAAAAAAAAAACCAACATAAAATTAAAGTGGATCTCACTGCATTTTCCTCTTATATGTACCCTGGGAGAGAGATCAGTATTGGCTTTAATTACCATCACCAAAGTAATTACTCCATTTGACAAGGTCAATTAAAAATAATTTAATAAGGCTGTCTACTATTAGAGTGGGGAAATTGCAGATGTAACAACACCTTTGAAGGATTTGCCAGTGCTTCTCTGTCCTTCTCACGTGGTAAGCCCTAGTTATAGATCAGAGTACAAATTTATCAGCCTTAGTGTGTTTGATGAATAAATCAATAGAAAGTTGAAGACTGAATCTTATATACTTGCACCTCCCTTCAATAGATTTTAAATGTGCTCCTAATTTTTTTTTCTTAAATAAAAAAATTGTTGTTTTGTAGAATCATAGAATGGCTTGGGTTGGAAGGGACCTCCAAAGGTCATCTAGTCCAACCCTCTTCAATCAGCAGGGACATCCTCAACTAGATCAGGTTGCCCAGAGCCTTGCTGAGCATCACCTTGAATATCTCCAGGGATGGGGCCTCAACCACCTCCCTGGGCAACCTGTTCCAGTGTTCCACCATTCTCATGGTAAAGAACTTGTTCCTAGCATCCAATCTAAATCTGCTCTTCTCCAGTTTGAAACCATTGCCCCTCATCCTGTCACCACAGGTCTTTGTAAACAGTCTCTCTCCAGCCTTCTTGCAGGCCCCTTTCAGATACTGGAAGGCTGCTGTTAGGTCTCTCTGGAGCCTTCTCTTCCGGCTCTCTCATCTGTTTTTGTAGCAGAGGTGCTCCAGGCACCTGATCAGATTCATGGCCTCTTCTGGATCCACTCCACCAGGTCCATGTCCTTTCTGTGTTGAGGGCTCTAGAGCTGGACACAGCACTCCAGGTGAGGTCTCACCAGAGCAAAGTGGCAGAATCACCTCTCTGGATCTGCTGACCACACTGCTTTGGATGCAGCCCAAGCTGCCACTGGCCTTCTGGCTCACACTGCCTGCTCATGTCCAGCTTCTTACCTATCAGCACCCCGAAGTCCTTTTCCACAGGGCTGCTTTGTACCACCTCATCCCCCAGCCTGCATTGGTAGTGCCCTGAACTTGCTCTTGTTGAACTTTTGTTGTTACCTAACCCTCTGAAACCCTGTTTGTTAGAAGTCCTCCCACTGGGTTTGAGAGCTCTCTAGGGACTGCTGCCTGAGAACATACTGGGTTTTGGTCAATCTTTCAGAGATCTGAAGAACAAAGTGGAAAAGGAATGTATCTGAAGTGGACCCAGTGCAACAAAGGTCTACTCCCTCAATCTCAGGGAGTTTAAACCTCTAAACCTCATGAAAGTGCTCTACCTGATGTGACTGACTATGATGCTGAAGGCAGGCTGTAGTTCTCCTTCCCCCAAAGCCATGCCTTGGTGCAGAGCTTCACCATAAGACTATGGGGGGCAAAAGGAGGTGTGTGCTTGGCTGATCACTAGCATGCTCACTGACCTAGGTGGGAAGGTGTGTAGGGTTCTTACTGTCAAGCTTGTTTCTATGTTCTGTTATTCAGAACAAGAGGACACAGTCTCAAACTGTGCCAGGACAGGTTTAGGCTGGACATTAGGAAGAAATTCTTCACAGAGAGTGATTGCCCATTGGAATGGGCTGGCCAGGGAGGTGGTGGAGTCACCACCCCTGGCGGGGTTTAAGAGGAGGCTGGATGGAGCACTTGGTGCCCTGGGTTAGTTAATTAGAAAGGTTAGGCAATAGGTTGGATTTGATGGTCCTAGAGGTCTCTTCCAATCTGGTTAATTCTGTGATTATCCTGTAAACAGTGCTTAGAGAGTGAGCCCAAACACTTCCCTCCCTGAAACTTCTCCCAGCTACTTCAACATTATCAATCCCTGATCTAATAGTCCTGAATCCCGCTAGGCTTGGTGACAGCTTCCCAAAGGAGGGAAGGAGGGGGCAGACACTACCACCATGAGGAACTGAGTCTGCTGATTAACTGTTGCACCAGGAAATAGATCATGGGGATTTTAACCTCCTCAAAAGGAGGAGGAAAAAAAAAATAAGCTTGCACCTGCCAACTCCTGCTGTGTGCTAGGTTATTACATGAGGTGCAGCTGCCAGCTCCTCCATTTGATAGAGTTTTAGAAGATGGCAAGCCATGTAGTTGCTATGAGTCTGATCTTATCAATGTACAACAACTGTACTGGGAGCATTTACTGTAATTAGTCAGAGAAACATCTAGTTCCCTTTTCCTTAATTGGCCATAGCTGTGTGCTAGGTAGCAAGCAGACCCCTTCCCTGTGCAGAATGCCAGCCAAAGAGGCTGCCGTTCTCTGTGCTCGTCACTACCCACTCCTCCTGCTCATAGCAATTATTTACTCAGCCTAGTTGCTGAGGACCTATTTCCTTCTCAGACTGATTCTGTGAGTCACAGAATGTTAAAGGTTGGAAGGGACCTCTGGAGATCTTTGAGTCCAACCCCTCTGTCAAAAGCAGGATCACCAAGTGTAGTCTGCACAGGAATACATCCAGACAGGTTTTGAAAGTCTCTAGAGAAGGAGACTCCACCGCTTCTCTGGGCAGCCTGTTCCAGTACTCTGTCACCCTTCCAGTAAAAAAGCTTTTCCTCATGTTGAGGTGAAACCTTCTATGTTCAAGTTTGTATCTATCATTTCTTGTCTTATTACTGTGCATCACCAAAGAGGGTTTTGCCCTCTGGCCTTGACACTCATCCCTCAGATATTTGTACACATTGATCAGATCTTCTCTCAGTCTTCTCTTCTCCAGACTAAACAGCCCCAGGGCTCTCAGTCTCTCTCCATAGGGGAGAGGCTCAAGTCCCCCAGTCATCCTCGTGGCTCTTTGTTGGACCAGCAGGCCCCTGTCTCTCTCGAACTGGGGAGACCAAAACTGGACACAATACTTCAGGTGTGGCCTCACCAGGGCACAGTAAAGGAGGAGAAGAACCTCCCTAGACTTGCTGGCCACGCTTTTCCTGATGCACCCTTGTGGCTTTCTTGGCCACAAGGGCACGTTGCTGCCCCATGCAGAAGTTGCTGCCCACCAGGACTCCAAGGTCTTTCTCTATGGAGCTGCTCTTCAACAGGGCAACCCCTAACCTGTACTGGTGCTTGCTGCTATTCCTCCCCAAGTGCAGGACCCTGCGCTTGTCCTTATTGAACTTCATGAGATTTGCCTTCACCCAGCTCTCCAGCCTGTCCCAATCTCGTGAAGATAGCCTAAAGATAGATTAATTTATACACTTCTAGCAGTGAAAGTTTCCCATGGGCCTCTTTGCTTTGCCAGAAGTAGGCTAAGGAGCAAGCACTTGCACTCATCTGAGAAGCCGAAGTTACCAGGGACTTTAGGTGCTTCTAGTATTACGTGACAGCCGACTGGAAGTTTTCACTACAGCATTTTTTTAACCTGAAATATGTAAACTAACCCAGCATAGTGGGGATTGGATGGGCCCTCTGGAGATCTACTCCAACTCCCCTTCTAAAGCCAGGTTGCGCAGGATCACGTTGTCCAGATGGGTGTGGAATATCTCCAGAGGAGGAGACTCAACCTCTTTGGGCAGCCTGCTCCAGAGCTCCAGTACCCTCATACCAAAGAAATTTCTCCTCAGGTGGAAACAGATGTCACAGCTTTAAAAAAACTAGGCAACAGTATGACTAATGACTCTGCTCTGCTCCAACAGCTGAGGTATGGCTGGACAGTGCATTTCACAGAATCACAGAATGTTAGGGATTAGAAGGGACCGAACACATCCGGATGGGTTTTGAAAGTGTCCAGAGAAGGAGACTCCAGAGCCTCTCTGAGCAGTCTGTTGCAGTGCTCTGTCACCCTCATCACAAAGAATTGTCTCATGATGTTAGGGTGGAACCTCTTGTGTTCCAGCTTGTGTCCACTCACTGGGCACCACTGAGAAGAGATCATTGCCTTTGTCTTGACACCCACCCCTCAGATATTTATTGATGAGATGTTGAGTTANCTTTATATCCATTCAGCCCGAGACCGATGGGCCTTTGGACATAGATTAGCCAATCAGGATGGCAGTTTTCCCAGTTTGCCCATATTAGGTGAAGCTGGGGCTTTTGTCCCCTTTCCTGTGGCCACCGCCCCCAGCACAGAAGGAGCATGCCTGGGCACGCCTGGGCCTCCCCCAGCAGGGGAGCATGCCTGGGCAAGCCGGGACATGTACAAGCCCACCTTGGGCCTATTTAGGCCTACCACGACTGAGATCATTGCCTTTGTCTTGACACCCACCCTTCAGATATTTATTGATGAGATGTTGATTTATGCCTTGCAGATGGGGATAAGAAGAGTATTGCTTTAGTCTCCTGATTCTAGAATGCTGAATGCAGGGAAACAGCAGACACAGACTGATGAACACATTTGCAGGCTAAGTGTGCTACAATGTGTGGACATTGCAGGGACCTCCAACATCAAGACTGTGCTCTAAAGCAGAATTTTTACTGCCTGTATTTCATCTGCATGTACTTAAGGTATTTTGTTGCCTGAGTCTGTTTCTCCACTTAAATGTTGCTGTTCAGCAACTTTCATGTCAAGGTGCTGCAACTTCTTAAACTTAAGCATCTCTGGTTTTGATGTCAGGTAGAGGTATTTCTCTCCATCCCCCTGAAGTAAGAAGTACCCAGTGTTCAGTTGGAGGACATTTGCCATTTAGTTTTGCTAGGGTGATTTGGCTCAGTGAGAAGTGGCTGCTTTAGTTCCGTGCCCTAAGCTTGAAAAGGAAAGGAACACGTTTTAAAGCGATGAGGTTTTGTGTCTTGGCTTCTGTTCCCGTTCTTTTATTTCAACGGCATTTTCTTTAACATTTACTAACAATTGTAATGCAATTACCTGGTACTTTACAGAACACGAGGTGGGGCTGTTAGACATGAGCTGTGGTTCTTCACAGAGCCTCTCCTGGATAGATCTGTTCTAATAAATCCCACAAATGGGCAGCAGATGTCAGCTCTCCAGCTCTGATGGAAAGAGCTTGAAAAATCCTGCATTGCTTCAGAGATTCCCTGTGCTCCTGTTAGTGTTTTCCTGAGCCAATCATTCCATTTTGTTTTTCTGAGTGTCCTCAGGAAGAAAATTCATAATGGTGAGCGATCAGCCATGGGTTGTCTTTGTTTATAAACAAGGAACAGCTGTTGGAGGAGAAAGCTACCAGCCATAGAGATGGGCAGAGGAGAAAGAGGCAAAAGCAGAGAAGCAGGAGAGGCATAGAAGAGGGCACACAACTAAGAGTAAAAACTTTGAATGCTCTTCCAGCAGGCCATTAGCTGACTGCTAAGACCCAAATCACTCTTCTTTGTTTAGAGTCTGTAGAGTGGATAGTGATACTTGGTTTTGTAGAGCTTTTCATAATCCACTTGTAACTGCTTGAGACTTACTTTCAATGGAAGTAAGCCTTCTGATGCATCAGCAACACACATTAAAGACCCAGAAAAACATAGCCAGATAGGAACACACTTTATAATGTGCAGATCAAAGCAGCTGTCTTCTCCTTCCCTTCCTCCCTTCACACACCCTCCTATTCCTCAAAAAGGAAAGAAGTTGCAAGACACAATCCTCAATTCATGCATGTTTCTGCTTCAATAATTATCAAGTCCTGCAGCTCCAGGAGCTTGACCTTTCCCAGGAAAAGTAGTTCAAAATTCATCTTTTCTCCCTGCAATAACTGGGGCAAGTGGGCCAAGTTTGGAGGCTTCCTCATCATATAATAAAAATCCCTTGAGGAAAATAATGGAAATTCCACTGTTTAAGTGAAGCACTTAAAGTTAGGCTGATCAAAATAGTCATGCTGTAGCCAGAGAGAAAACTTGTGCTTTGTTCATTAGGCAGAGTTGGATTCAGAAGCCTTGTGATTGATGTGTTTTGATCATCCATAGTACTTACCTGAAACTGATGACAAGTATCTGCTGTGCCACAGACATACTGCTCAAGAAAGCAGTCAAACCTACTGAGCCACTCACAGTTACCACTTGGGCCTCAGCGTTCTTGATGAAAACTGATGAACTTCGTAGAGCAGGGTTAATAGTTCAATTTATTGATCCCAAGGGTCTTTTACAACCTGAATGATTCTATGATTTGAAGTGATTTGATCACCAGCCCTCCATGGGTAACTTTTTTAATACCTATTGTAAGAACAGAGTGAGTGAATGGCACAGCCAGGAACAGAGCTCTGAAATGTTGCTCTGCAAGTCTTGGTGGAACCGTCACATCTTGTATGTAAATACTCCACATCTAGAAGACTGTTTCTGAGCTGGTGAAGTTAAGATAACTATGTACAGGCTTCTGTCTGTAGGGGTTTGTGCTTGTGCACACCAGTGTTGTGTAATGGAGAAACACTACTTTGTATAATTGGTTATAGAACTAGAGAAATCCCCTGAAGTTTGTGCTTTCTGGCTAAATCCAAGCTGAACAGAGTCTAGGAAACTATAATTATGTCCCCTTTTGCTCACTGCCTTAATCCTCCCCCTAAGAAGTGAGCAATTACAAGGTCACTGTGGAATGCGGCGGCAGTAATGCACAGAGTTGGTGTCAGCCTAAGTGTGGCTAAGGAACGCTGCTGTGGGCTGCTCATAACAGACTGTGTGCATCAGCTGTGTGTTTGTGCAAAGAACAAGCTGAAAACCATGCAAGCAAAGCTATTACATTCCTGTAGCCTAGTTATGGACCAAGAGGGACAGAGGGAAGTAGTGTGGATTTAGGCAGACCTAGCCTCACTCTCTCCTCTCACCTCTGAAGAGCATCCCTTAAGCACCCCTTGGAACAGGAAATACTTTATGGAACAAATCCGAATTAAGTGCTACAGTATGTCCTCTGTTTAATCCAGGCAATCAAGTTAAAATCAAATTAACAAAGAGCAAAATGAGGCCCCAAATGTTCTTTGAGTATTTTTTTAATTAACTCTGTTTTCATTACTGTTTTGCAGCTGCTTCTGTACCTTCAGGTTGTGAGTGGAACTGGAGGCAGAGAACTAAAGCAGAACAGATCTAATGCATGGCACAGTGATGGTATGCGTTTTGTCTGCTAAGATTCAGTTTCAAATACATATGCTGATGGGGGGCAAGGGTGGAACACCTCTGACATGTAACATGCTTTTCAGAGTTCAGCACTTTATAACCTGCTCACAAATCTGTGCAAAAACTTCATGTCAAAGGCTATTTTCCCCATATTTCCTTTTTCATTTTCAAATGGGCTCTGACCAGTGTAACTATTCAGTGTGAGAATTACAGAGCGAGTTTGAACTCTTTAGCAAGCAAGTGACACTGGGAGATTAGATGTTCTTATATTCTTTGGGAAGTTTTGACCTTTGAGGCTGCCCAGAAAGAGCACAGCATTGAGAATTCATTTTCTAAAGCTTCCCATCATTCTGAACATCTGGAGAGAATCCAATGTTTTATGTTATGCTTCGAGTGAATATTAGGGAGAACTAGTTGAACCAGTTTATTCATTTCTCATTTTAATTACTGGCTTAAATAATTTATCATTATTTCTGATTTAAATGGTGATATTTTCATCTTTGGAGACATTGAAAGCACAGCTGGAGTAGTTCTCAAGCAGCCTACTCTACTGTACCCAGCTCTGAATGGTAGGTTGGAGTAGGTAGCTTAAGCTGTGGAGTTACCGTGGTACCTTTGTGATGTATGACTTTGTTTCAAATGAATGGGGAGAGAAGCACGTTATTGCTACTGAGTGAGATACAGTTTCCATGCTAAGCGTTACTGTTCCTAAAGTCAAACCCTGAAAGGAGATGTTCATCATGTTCTTATCCAAAAGGTCAGATAAGGGAGCAGCAGAACTGACAACACACCCTTTGACAAGTGATAACAGCCATCTATGGCTGTTAACGTTAAACCCTTAACGTTAAACCCTTAACATTTATTTCTACTCTGATCTAAACTGGATGCTCATATTTAATTTCAAAATACACACCGTGTTCACAGCCTCGTTTCATTGTTCCTCCAGAGTAGGGATAGGAGATGCAGTGGTGCTGTCAGCATCTCATGGGTGCTGAAGGGATCAGGTGCCTCTTTCCTCCAAAACATTAGTACAGAGGAGCGTATCTGCATCTATTTTAGATCAACCTGAAACACAGATGGATTTTAAAGTTGCAGCCTTCCCTCCTGCCCCTTTGACATCCCCTTATTAACTGAAACCACTACTGGCAGTGTTCCACATCTCTATATTGCAGCAATAGATGAGTGAAAAAGTGAAATGGTTGGTAAAATTATACTATATTTCATGGTCTGTTAATCTGCTCTGATATACAAGAGGCTTCACAGTATCAGAATGCCTTGAATCTGAATTTTCCCCTGATTCTTCTACTGGGTGAACTCTTAAACAAGAGGTTTGTGGTTTGTGTGCAGGTGCCTGGGGACACTTCTGCCTGACCCAGCCATCCTAGAATGCTATATTGGTTTTCTGCCCAGGATTCAAGACAAAAAGAATAACTGATCTTCATCAAAATACTGTCAGCCTTGCAGGTTTAGTGCTGCTGCATGGGAGGTGTGCTTTGTGTTCTGCCTCTTCACTTTGCCAGCCTTTTAGATGGCAAATTGCTCTGTAGAATTACTGGAAAAAAAATCCTTGAAAAGAAAGGCTAGTCAGGGAGTTTCCTTCTTGGTTAGATTTAAGAAAGTATTGTGGATTAATGGGATTTTCCAATTGAGAACCCAGCTGCTCACACTGCGCAGGCACTGTGTCTAAAAGCAACCAAAAAACCCATTGGGTAAGGCTCGTGTGAGGACATAATGCTTGGATGGTCAGTCACTGTCTGAAGGGCAGTGGGAGTTCCTCATGGGAGGGTCTGTAGCTCTACATGCTGCAGTCACAGCCCCGATACCAAGTCACACTAACATTCTAATTGAATCTTGTTCTTCTGTCATAGATGTAAATCATTCCATGGGTTTGCCTGTGCTGGAAGTGTGTCTTATTCCTTTTTAAAAGGGTTTCTGATGAAAATAAACTATATTTAGGTCTGCCAAAAGAGGCAAATCCAAAAGCCCTGTAGTCTGCATCAGACTTGCTGAAATGGATCTGCATGTCTCCAGCAAGCCTTGGGTGCCTTGAGCTTGCAGCTCAATACTGTGTATCCTGTGCACAGGCAGGATGTTGATCTGTTTTCTTGTACAAAACAGATTTGCTTTTCACATATGTGGTGACCATTTGACCATGGAATTGGCATCAGGAATTCAGACGATGGATCAAAATATGCATTACTACCCAAGGCAGCATTGTGGTGATCAGCTTGGTTCATCAAATCAGCAGTCACTGTGTGGTAGTAAAGACTATACTCTGTTCCCATAGTCTTTTGGAGAGAGGCTAAGTGTTGTGGCTCCCTGATTAGACTTAAATTCAGCAGGAAACAGCTTCCTTTGGGCTGATCATCCCCATGTGGGGGTCACTTAGAGAGCTCCTATCTAACTTACTTACCCTGGTTGTTCTCCTGCTGTGTCAGCCCTTGAACATAAAGACTTTTTAATGACAAAAAAGGCTGTTATTTCATTAGTAGGGTAACAGAATCCTTTTTCCTTCCCACTGGTTATTCCCCTTAGTGTTTCGGATAATGCAAGCCCCACAGTTGCTGTACACTGCATGTCATGTTAAAGTGACTTTTGTCACTCACATCTTGTTTTCTGTTGGTTATGTTTTAAGGAACCTTCATCCCATGGATGCTGGGTAATCCAATTACAGGTGAGCCTAGACAGACTTCTTTTAAGGAAGTTGGATCACAGGCTCACAAGATGTCAGGGATTGGAAGGGACCCAAAGAGATCATAGAATCCAACTGCCAGAGCAGGACCATAATCTAGCTCTTGGGCTCCTTTACCCTCCAGAGCCTTAGCCCATGAGATTTCTGCAAACGTGTCTCTGAAGAGCACAAAGTTAGCTCCACAGAAGTCCAGGGTTGTCATTCTACTTGGTCTACTTCTGTATAATACTAAACTCCACTATGTCATGATCACTGTCCCCAAGGCTATTCCTGACCTTAATATCCTCAACCAGTCCCTCTTTATTAGTTAATACAAGGATGTGGTGATGAAGTCTATCAGATCTTCTTTTAAAGGTCAAAGAGAGCCTCTAGAACAGGTTGATCAGTGCTAACCAGTGGTAAGAAGGTAGTATACTCAGAGTAAGCAGTCTGATGTACAGTGTCAGCTCCACTGGCATCCTACCCAGGACTGGAACCTTCTTAGCAGAAACATCAGATAATAGCTGTCCTTGAGGCTTGTCTGCTGGGATCTAGACTGGCCATCCAGCATTTTTTCCCAGAGCCACTAATTTTTACCTTCAGTTCAATGTTTTAGACATTTAATGACACTTAACATCATGGTGCTGAAACATGAGTGGGAAAAGGAGTTTTGTTTCTTGGAAGAGAGGAACAGGAATGTTCCTCTGGGTTGATGAAAAGCTCTACATGAGCCTGCAGTGTGCGCATGCAGCCCAGAGAGCCAACCAAGTCCTGGGCTGCATCAAGAGCNTAGATGATCCTTGAGGTCTCCTTCCAACCTTACCATTCTGTGATTCTATGATTCTATGAATGTTAACACAGTAAATGCTAACAGACATAATCAGCCATTCTGTCTGGGGAAAAAAATACATTTTAAAGTGAAGGGCAGGTTTTGCTGGAAAGAAGTGTTTTGTTGAAGGAGACTGGTAGGGAACAAAGACATCTTTTCTTGTATTCTTTTCAAGAATCTTAAAAGTAAAGTATCTAACAAAGCAATATGGAGGAGAGCAATATTTCTACCTCCTAGAGAAATTGTCTTCATCAACCCCACCCTGCCCTTCTCCAGTCTGACACTTGTTTCAGTGTCACATTAGTTCTGAACCTCAGCCATTTGTTGCCATTACCCTACCTGTCTTTAATTCTAACACACACATACACATGTGTGTGTGTGTGACTTTGTTTCCAAGTCCTTCTCTTCCTTCTGAATAGCTTTCTAAATCTGTCACTTGTTTAACTGCTCTCTGTGTCCCTGTATTTCCTTGCCAGCTATGAAAAACACAGTTCTTTCATGTGTCCTCTCTGAAGGACTGCAAATGTACTACTTCTGTTGATCTTCAGGGTATAGGAAAAGGGAAGAGTAACATTATTCTGCCTGGTAATACATGTATTCATGCAAGGAGAAGGAGAGGCAATACAAATTTTGAAGTCCATCCCAGGAGCATTAGAGTTTGAAAGAGTTCAGGTACACAATTTTATTAGATGTAAGTCAAGTCACATTTTCCCTTTTGAAATACAAGGAAGATACATTTTTATTAGGAATTTGGACTGTTTTCAGTGTACCAAGGAAAGAAGAAATTTTTTCCCCATTATTCCAAGTATCCTACTGCCCTTATTGTGTTCTCAATCATGGAACAGTTGGAGGACAATCCTATTAAAATGAAAAGACCAAAACCCAGAGAATTTTCTGTTCCAGCATGGGCGTGGGGTATAGATGTAATTTGCCTGCCTGGCTTGTTGATTGTAGTAGCCTCCTCAGGGTAAATTGAAGGACTTCTTGCTGGGAAGCTAGAATTGAAGAGCAAAGCCCTTCCCTTGTAGATACAGACCTCTCTTAGGCTGCACAGCACAGCAAAAAACCTGAGGTACGTCCAGACCTTGATGATTGGGCTGTCAGAAGACAATTATTTGGCAAATGTTTTTCATGTAGCAAAATCAAGATTTGTCAAAATCTGCTGTGTTGTTTGTCCTCCTTCATTTGCAGCTCTGGGACAGCCGTCCATATATCAGAACAGTAGAAGTGTGATTTGGGCACTTGAGGAGCCTGCTTTTCTCTCTGCACCTGATGGTGCTGAGATAAGGTCCACAGTGGCTTAGCATTAGGTCAGTGAGAAGTTCTTGTCTCTCTTAAAACAGCACCAAATTGTCTTAGGGTGTGTCAGGCAGACAAAGTGTTGTGTGCTGCTATCAAGGGTGTGAGTCGTTTGCATTGGGAGTCTTTGTGCTGGAAAGGATATATCAGCCCTGCAGGCTGATGTCCTGATACTTGCCTGCGGCATGACTATGAAGTGAATCAAGCTGGTACATGAAATTCTGTAATTCAGTTAAAAGGCAATCAGTGCTACTCAAAGTTTCCTCATTGCTCCCATCTTTGTTATCTAGCAACAAATTTGTTTGGAATATGGCAGTGTGTGCCTCTTCTACTTCTTTTTTTCTTTTTTTTTTTTTTTTTTTTCTTAATCCTCCCCACTGTCAAACACATAAGTGCACAGAGATTTGATACTATGCAGCCCGGGACCAATGACCACAGCTCCCTGCTTGCTCTAGGCAAGGTAAGTGTGAGTGTAACTAAATGAAATCATAGAATGGTAAGGTTGGAAGAGACCTCAAGGATCATCTAGTTCCAACCCCCTGCCATAGGCAGGGACACCAATCAAACTGCTTGACCACCTGGAGGTCTAGCTCCAAACCTTTGGGAAAGGGAAAAATACACACCTACACAAACAAAACCCCTAACACCCCCTACCCCAAAAAACACAAAGAAACAAAAAAACTAAAGCAAAAATAAACTAAACCCTGTGCATATTGATTCAGCATCAAGAAGTTTTAACAGAAGAGTATAACTCAGGAGACACATTGCCAAGGTAGTGTGTCAATTAGATTATCAATTAGAGCATCAATTGCTTTTCCTAGAATAATTAGCAAACCACTGATTCAGTTTTAGCTTCCCATACTGCTGCTCTGTGTTGCTGTTGCTCAGAGTCAGGAGCTTACATGAATGGCTGTGAAGAAACTGCATCTGTAGAATGGCAAACCCTGGAACCTGTTCATGAGACTCAGTGTGTTTCTGTCATACACAGCAAATCTGATTCCTTTCCCACTGAGACAATGGCAGTCAGTGCAGTGTCGTTTTGTGTTTTAGTTAAGCTCGAGTAGACTCAACATGTTCAGGAAGAAAAAGCTACACAGAATTATGAAGTAAGCAGTGCACTTTACATGGGCTGTCCAACTCTTATTTGACCAGACTGAAACTCATAGTCTCATTTTGGTTTTTCACACCTCTGGCTGAATTTATGTTTTGACAGGTCTCTTAGCTGATGATTTCCCCATACAGTGTGGTGGCTTGAAATTACCCCCCAAAAAATTACCACCAGACTAGCTCAGAAGGCTTGGAAGCAAAATGAAGCTGTATTTGCAAGCAAGCTAAAATCTAGAAGTATAAAATGCAGTGAATATGTACAAAATATATTTATATATATCCACAATTATTTACAATTCAGAAACAACACAAAGACCTGCCCCCTTTGAATTGTCCCCCCACCCCTCTGGACAAGGGAGAAGTAAATAGTTCTCCCCCCTAGAGAGGAATCAGAAAGGCCCCAGTGCTGCTATCTACTTAGCCATAACAAGAGTCTCAGCCAAAGTCAGCAAAGCTATGCATAGGCTCCAGCCAGAGTGAAGAAGATGAAAGGAAGAAAGAATAATTTGTACAGCACACTTCATCCTAGTCTGCAAGCAGATGGAATGATACAGAATTATCTATTATTGTTCTTTTGTCCATTCCTTTATTTGCCTTTTATTCAAATATGCCCAGGAAGCTCCTACTTCATGTTTATAACTAAGAACTAGGCTAGAGTGTTAGTTTTAAACCACGATATACAGCTGTCTGTAGTTTGTTGTCACTTAGAAGTCTCAGCCTGAAATGCATGCATACACACACCTCAGGCAGGTAAAACACACCATCCTCTTCCCACAAGTCGTCCTTCAGTTCTGTGGCCTATTACATCCAGCCTTGCTACCACTTCCCGAAATACTTTGACTTGCTTACCACTTGTGTCAATGCTTAATCCAGGATAGGTCTTTGTAGAATTGCTGTAGGTGATTTCACATCTCTGTCCTTTCCTTATCCCATTTGGTGCCTTCCTTCTCTCTGACTTACATCTGTGTAATCCAGCTGTTCCTCTACTGAGCAGCACCTAGTCTTGCATCATTTACAGCTCCCCACTTTTACTCTTCCTCTTATTTCAAATTTCAATCTCAAACTAGAGTTTTCTTTCTTTTTGGTGCTAATGAGCTTGATGAATGGTTATTTTTTTAATGTGGTTTACTGATGGTTTTATATCTCTGATTTCAGTAATTTAAATTCAATTATGCTTTATTTCTGTCAGCTATTTGAAGGCTTTTATAGTCACTGTCCCCTTTTAGAGCTCTGTGGCAATGTGTTATTTTGTGGGAACACACTGCATCCAATTTGTAAAAACCTGCCTTTGTCTTTCTCATTTCTGCACAGCATAGTGAATCTGCTTCAGAAGTATTTATATTAAATGAGCCTACTCTCTCATTAAACAGGCAGTTTTCTCTTGAAGGAAATTGTCATCCATTCTGACTGCCATTGTCACAGAGCTCTGAGGTGCTAGCCCAAAAGGGAGCACTGCTGGGGTGCATTGTGATTTTCCTCTCTCACCTTGTAACTAGCTGACCTGGCTCTGTGTCACTCCCTTGATAGCTGGGACTGTTAGTCCCAAACACCAGGGAACTGGTTCTTCTGTCAGACTGCCCTCCATAAGAATGGCTCTTCATCTAGACAGGGTGACCTATTAGCACACAGATGAGGCAGAAGTAGGTTTAACACGCTTCTGAAGTATGTTCCACGCTTCGTTCCCATTCTAAGGCTGGGTGCTTGGGAAGGTATGAAAGGCTCAAACAGCAATTATCCATCGCGCTCATCAATATGCCTGAAGAAGTGCAAGTCTGTCTCATGTGGTTTCAAACAAACCCCTAGGATTTGAACAGTTACCCCTTAGATCAAGGATTAAGCCTACAAATTCCCAGGCACAGCCCCAGAGCTCAACAGCTACTGGAAACTATCTGTATTTCTTCTTCCCAAAGTCTAGCTGAGCCCATGGTGACTGACCTCCAAGGGACACCAGTGTGTCTCTTGCTTAGGCCTTTGCCTGGGGGGCAGTTCAATGACAGGCTGGATCATCAATCTGGGAATTTGGCTGGCATCCTGTCAGTTTTGCTTCACATCAGCTGCACCAGCTCTAGCTTTTTCTGGCTCTCTGCAGTGGGATAGGTGTATGATATGTGATAAATGAAAACAAAATACAGCCTGGTAACTTTGGCCACGAAACTATGTAAACGCCAAGTGAAAAGCTCTTCCGTGCCACTAAGGATGAGAGTTTGCATCCTGGTTTTCACCATCCACCCAAGAGTCATATTCCCATGGTCATAGCACACATATGCAATCCCTTTCCTTATGTGCAGAGACACTCCAGTGGTTGCACAGTGTGGATGGAAGGCTCAGTACCTAGGATTAATCCAGTTTTTACTAGCTGTATTGTTTTCCTGATAACCACACTTGAAGTACTGTGACAAGGTGCATCAGGCAACTCTGGGCTCAAAAAAAAAAAAGGGATTTATCATTAGAATGTTTTGCCAAGTGATAGAAGTGAGTTTGGGGAAGGCAGGTCATTGCACAATGTTAATTCAAAAGCAGCTTCTTTTCAGAGACTTTCCTGTATCCCTACTTTGAGTAAAGATGTAAAACTTGGCAGGAGGATAGTAACATTTATAACAGGGTGTATCTGCTGTGAAATTAATCTTTAAAAGAGCCTAAATTTGGCCAAATTTCAGATTATAAACTTCTGAGAGTTTTACAGCTATGGTCGTCAGCCTGCTTAATCCTTTTATAGCTCTTTCTGGTGTCCAAACCACATGTTTGTTGCTGAACAGAAGGAATGTGTGTGACTCACTCCCTGACAGCTATGTTATAGGACTGGAGTGTGCACACAGAGCCATGCAGTCACCTTCTGCTTAGCTTGAAGTGCAGTCAGGCACTGAAAATAAGAAAATCTGCTACATGTGGGGGTTTTGTGAGGAAAAGAACCTGTGAAATTAAAGGAAGAAAGGTGAGGAAATTGGAAGTTGGCAGATGAAATACATGTGTACAGGAGGGAGGCTGGGCTTGGGTGGGAGGGGAGAGGCTGTGAGACTCATCCTGCAGAGAAACATGGTGGGGCAAAGAAGGTGCTTACAGCTCAGTACAATAAGGAAGGACTTGGAGGTCTCTTCAGTTAATCATTACTGACTGGGCAAGGAAGGTGGGGAGAAGAACATGAACAGTGTAATGTGGGTAAACTGATATGATGAGGATAGCAAGACTTTGGGTGGTAAGAAATAGCCTGGCAGGAGACAGAGCTATGAGGAGGACCTACTCTGACTGGGGCAGGATATTGACCACAAACATAATCAGTCATTTGGTGTGTGTTGTTTTTAATTAAAACACCTTTTTTTTTTTTTTTTAATTAAAGCAGGCAGTAGGGAGCATCCTGTAAAGTATCTGTGAAGCTCCTGCTGCTGTTAACTTACTCCAAAAGCCCAAGCACTTGAGGTCTTTGTGATGGCTCTGACAAGTCCAGCCCCAGGGATGCCAGCAGATGTTACAGGAACCACTTTCTGTTTTTAAACTTACTTAAAGATATTAAAGATGCTCTAGAACAAAGACTTTTGTAGCCTACAATAAAAATTTGTTTTTCCCCTTCTGCAAGGCACACTGTGTTACTGCTTTGGCTGGGTCACCTAACTGCCTTGCCATAAGATACCCATATCTGTTAGTCTGCTCTATGAGCTGTGCTCACAAAGTGAACAAACACTCAGTGTTTGCTTTCACTCTTAATGCTTGTAGCACACACTGAGCATATACCCCTTACTGTGAGGACAGGGATTGTTTTCCCTCCCTTTGTAATCATGACAAATTCATCTAGATGCATCCTGAAGGGTAATGCATTATGTAATTCATAGTGTGAAGGGTTTCCTCTTCCAGTTGACTGATGGAGAGCCTGCTGACAGAGGTGAAGGTTGAGAGTGCCCCCCACGCCTGTAGGTGTCCACCGTGTGCCTGTGCTCTAGTTTTTAAGAGCTCTCTGCATTATGTAGCATATTACATGTTCAAAGCACAGTTCAATTCCAAGTGGAAATGCTCAGCTCTTAGAGTGAGCAGGCTGGGAATGGCAAGGCAGGCACTCAAAAAAAATGAGGGAAAGAACATGAAATAAGTGTTCAGCTGCCAAAGGTGCACTTCGAGTGACTTGCTTGATGGTATCCAAACACTCTGCATCAGAGATGACTCCTGCTTTTCTGGTAGAATACTCAACTGGCCTGAACTTGAATCTCCTCTTTCCGCAGTCTCCTCTTTCTTTTTATTGGACTTTTTCTAGTCTGTGTTTTGCTTCCTATGCTCCCCCTTCAAGCATTCTTGCCTTTTGGCAAGAGGCCTTTCCAGGACTCACCACACTCTGCAAAATGTGACTTTATGTGGTGGTTTGGAATTAACACTCTAGCCTAGTTCTAAATTACAAACAAGAAATAGGAACTTTCTGGACATATGTGAGTAAAAGGTAAATAAAATAGGGGATTGGATGCAAAAGAAAAATAAGAAGTCTGTATCATTTCCATTTGCTTGCTGCATTAGTGTATAGCTTGTTGCATAAACTATTCTCTTCCTTTTTGCTTCTTTTCTCTGCAATTCTGCTTTTCATTGACAGCTCCTTTATCTCTTTCCTGACCTTCTGCTGGCATATTGTGTCTGTAAGGTACCAAGAGGAGAAAGGGGGGAGAAGGGAAACTGCTGGTAGCCTCTTCTGGGTTTGTCCAGAGGGTTGGGAAACAATTTGAGGGGCTCCTTGTGTTGTTTCTGAATTGTAAATATATTTTGCACATATACATTGTATTTTTATTCTTCTAGATTTTTAGCTTGCTTGTAAATATAGCTTCATTTTGTTTCCAAACCTTCTGAGCTAATCTGGTGATTTATTTTGGGGGTAATTTCAGCCCATCACACGTTCACTGTGCTTAAAACTCTGAGTAAATAAAGTGAACTATTACTAAGCCTTGTTAGTGGTAGCGTAGAAGACCAGAATTCTTAACTTTTATGTTACCAGTCATCTTGGAAAAACTGCAATAGATGACAAATGGTGGTTGCACTGAGTGGAAAGTGTTGCTGGTAATCCTGTCTTTTGAATTCTGAGTTGCAAGGAGACACTGTTGGGGAGAGAGATACCTAAAATAAGAGTTGTGAATTACATCAGTGGCTTCTCAGTTCAGCTCCCATTAGTGCTGGGGAAATGCCATGAGGGAGTTTCATGCCTCCAGAGAATGGCAAGAGGGGAAAAAAAAAACTCTGTTAATGTTTCCTGTTCCTCAGATACATGCATCTTAGCTCTCCTCCTATGTAACATTAATATTTGGAAACTGTGGGAAAGAAAATGACAGCTTAAGGAGGCTGGGAGAATTATGCAATGGGCTAGTACACATTTTCTGGGTCCCTGTCTTCCTTCCTTCCCTCTTCTTTTTCTCCTCCTCCTTCCTCCCTTTATGATGACTTTGAAAAATACTCTTTAGGACTGGTATATATAAGAGATGTAAAGTCTCTGCATTGTGGTCAAGGTCTGCTTTCATGAGCAAAGAAGAGACTCGTGAGCTGTGACATAATTTCTATAAACAGAATTGTGTGTATGTATGTTTTAATAGTATGGGAGTGTACATATTGCACAATAATTTCATTGATATATATACACAGCTACAAACTTGCTGAGGACAGCCTTGACCATCTGATCACAGAAAGAAGACTAGGCTCAATAATACAGTTAAATTTTATGTGCACACTTCTACCCCCTCTTCCTGTTGTCATGCTCCCCATTCCTCTGCTCCCTTGAGTTCTAACATCAGTGCTTTTGTTCTGGTGTGGTGAGTCACCAGCATAGAATCATAGAATCAGCCAGGTTGGAAGAGACCTCCAAGCTCATCCAACCCAACCTAGCACCCAGCCCTAGCCAATCAACCAGACCATGGCACTAAGTGCCCCATCCAGGCTTTGCTTCAACACCTCCAGGGATGGTGACTCCACCACCTCCCTGGGCAGCCCATTCCAATGCCAATCACTCTCTCTGGCAACAACTTCCTCCTAACATCCAGCCTAGACCTCCCCTGCCACAGCTTGAGACTGTGTCCCCTCCTTCTGTTGCTGGTTGCCTGGCAGAAGAGCCCAACCCCACCTGGCTACAACCTCCCTTCAGGTAGCTCTAGAGAGCAATGAGGTCTGCCCTGAGCCTCCTCTTGTGCAGGCTGCACACCCCCAGCTCCCTCAGCCTCTCCTCACAGGGCTGTGCTCCAGGCCCCTCCCCAGCCTTGCTGCCCTTCTCTGGACACCTTCCAGCACCTCAACATCTCTCTTGA
>WBNM01013185.1:910-30922 GCA_013399055.1 Ramphastos sulfuratus | reverse complement strand
TAGCCTTAAACCAGCACATTGAGTAATAACTTTGGAAGCTTACATGTCACAAATGGCACTTTTTCATTCTTCAAGTCAAGCATTGAGGCAGGGCACACTCTTGAGTAACTGTTCACTTCAGTGAGTTTTGAGCTAACTTAACTGGTATGATTGGAGTTTTCCAGCTGAATGAAGACTGCACTTACCCATATCTAGGTAGCTTCCACTCATTGTCCTCATTGACCATCATTTTCTTCAGTAGGTGCCAAGAGTTAAGGCTGGGTTGGCCACTAGGCAAATGACACAGTGTCTCTATGAGCTCTTCTCCTCTCCCAGGAAGGGAAGAGAAAAGGAGTAAGGGGGAGAGAAAATGAAACGTTTTTAATGATATAATAACAATAAAAATAAATAGATGCAAGTAGATACAAAACCAATATTAACCCCACCCCCTGATGGTAATTACACCACTAGGCAAATGACAGAGTGTCTCTATGAATTCTTCTCCTCTCCCAGAAACGGAAGAGAAAAGGAGTAAGGGGGAGAGAAAATGAAACGTTTTTAATGATATAATAACAATAAAAATAAATAGATGCAAGTAGATACAAAACCAATATTAACCCCACCCCCTGATGGTAATTACACCACCATCATCACTGATGCTATGGGCAGGCACTGAGGACTTCCCAAACTGGATTCAGTGGAAGATGAGAACTGAATTCAAGAGCTGAATTTGGGATCTGAATTTAGGAATGCACAGACCAGGGTTAAAGGCAGAACAGATAGAGTCCTTCTTGGATGCTGGCCATTGGAAAGGAGTTTGATGCTTGTGATGTCTCACATGTGGTGACTGGTGCCACATCCAGCTGGAGGCCTGTCACTAGCGGTGTCCCCCAGGGATCACTACTGGGCCCCATCCTCTTTAACATCTTCATTGATGATCTGGACGAGGGCATCGAGACAGTCATCAGCAAGTTTGCAGATGACACCAAGCTGGGGGCAGATGTTGGTGGGTTGGAGGGCAGAAGGGCTCTGCAGCAGGACCTCGAGCACCTGGACAGATGGGCAGAGTCCAAGGGGATGGCTTTCAACAAATCCAAGTGCTGGGGGCTGCACTTTGGCCACAACAACCCCATGCAGAGCTACAGGCTGGGGTCGGAGTGGCTGGAGAGCAGCCAAACAGAAAGGGATCTGGGGGTGCTGATTGACACCCACCTAAACATGAGCCAGCAGTGTGCCCAGGTGGCCAAGAAGGCCAATGGCATCCTGGCCTGCATCAGGAATAGTGTGGCCAGCAGGAGCAGGGAGGTCATTCTCCCCCTGTACTCTGCACTGGTTAGGCCACACCTTGAGTACTGTGTCCAGTTCTGGGCCCCTCAATTTAAGAAGGACATTGAGGTGCTTGAGCGTGTCCAGAGAAGGGCAACGAGGCTGGTGAGAGGCCTCGAGCACAAGCCCTATGAGGAGAGGCTGAGGGAGCTGGGATTGTTTAGCCTGGTGAAGAGGAGGCTCAGGGGAGACCTTCTTGCTGTCTACAACTACCTGAAGGGTGGTTGTGGCCAGCAGGAGGTTGCTTTCTTCTCTCAGGCAACCAGCACCAGAACAAGAGGACACAGTCTCAAGCTGTGCCAGGGGAAGTTTAGGCTGGAGGTGAGGAGAAAGTTCTTCACTGAGAGAGTCATTCCCCACTGGAATGGGCTGCCCAGGGAGGTGGTGGAGTCACCGTCCCTGGAGGTGTTCAAGGCACGTTTGGACGTGGCACTTGGTGCCATGGTCTAGTCTTGAGGTCTGTGGTAGTGGGTTGGACTTGATGATCTTTGAGGTCTCTTCCAACCTTGCTATACTGTGATACTGTGTGATACATTTATGCAGAATACTATGTATATGGAATGTAATATTCTGTTGGTCAGTTTAGGGTCACCTGCCCTGTCCTCCTCCTTCTCTTACTTATGGCACATCCAGTGTGGTACACAAGATCCAGCAGTGACTTCGGTCTCCATAGGAGCAAGTATAAGCAAGAGCCTTTCTGCATATGAATCCTTGGCAGTAACTGTAGACATCAACCATTGTCACTTCTAGAGACAGATGCTGTCTGCCGTAACATGCCATTAACTTCAGAAAAAGCAACCACTTATAAAGGTCACTGAATAGAATTAGTTCTGTTCTAACTCAAACCAGGACATGGGAAGAGCTGCAGTGGAAGCTGAAAGATGTCCCTCAGCATCTTTAAGATTAAAGATCTTTAAGATTTGTAAGATTCTATGATCTTAAAGAAAGAGGAGCAGAATTTATGCTCGTTTAACATCAGCTAGGATATCTGTAAGTGAGGAAAGTTACAAAATACATACCTCAGTTTAATGAGGAAATTAATTTTCCTCATCTGCATCCCTGACTCAGTTTATTTCATTTATTTTGGAATAAAAATGTTTTCATTTTTCTTTGCAAAGTTTTGCACTTTGATTCCTCTCCATGTGTGTTACCAACATGAAAGTGTTTATATCTCCCCATCCATCACAGAATCATAGAATGGTAAGGTTGGAAGGGACCTCAAGGATTATCTAGTTCCAACCCCCTGCCACAGGCAGGGACACCTCCCACTAGTACAGGTTAAGTTTTTATCTCCCCATCCATCATAGAATCATAGAATCATAGAATGGTAAGGTTGAAAGGGACCTCAAGGATCATCTAGTTCCAAGCCCCTGCCATAGGCAGGAAAACCTCCCACTAGTACAGGTCACTCAAGGCCTCGTCCAGCCTGGCCTTGACTATCTCTTGGCATTTGTCTCTCTTGGAAATTCTCCATGACAACTTTAGTATTCAGTTGTGTTTTCTCCACTGTTTCTCATAAGAAAGCTTATGTCTCTCTCTGACTTTAAAAAAAAAATTAATTTGCAAGTTCTTGTTCCAATAGATCACCCAGAAGCCTGTTCTTCCTCTGCTTGGAACAAATACAAGCTCTGAGGAAACCCTCAACATCAGTACAGTCTGATGAGTTCTGTTTAGAGCTAGGTACTGCAAGACTGATTTTCAGAATTCCCAGAGGACAGACCACAGACATCATGGCTGGATTTGTTATAAACCTCGCAAATGAGTTGTAACCCCATCTAGGATCAACTGTCTTTCTTGTTTATAATAAAGCTAAAGAAATACTGTTAATGGTTTCCAATTTTTGTTTATTTGTTTATTTTTTTTAATAGGAAATGAGACTGGCTACCCTCAGTCTCTGGATCAATTCAAACTCATAGAAAGTGTATCCAAAAGTCGCCCAAAGATTGGTAGCAGGAGTTGAGTTAGTTTGTGGTGTCAGTCTAGGCTTTGGGAGACAAATGCTCATGTTACAAAAAGTTTATTAAAATAATTCATTAATTTTGTTATGAAAAATATACTGGGGAAAGGCACATTGAGAACTTAACAGCTTGGTGGTTTGCTGTGAGCACTGTTCCATTCTGTGCACGCGTGTAACAGGTTTTGTTCTTTTATATTTGATTGCCAAGGGCATCTTCCTCGTGTGGATTGCCTTCTCTCTTTTCTGTTTTCAGTACTATTCATATTTTATATAATGCAATAACTTCAGATTATCTGAAAATACCTAACTTGCATTAAAAAAATAAGAAAACTAGACAGGTCAGTATTAAATAGTTGCACATACTCTGAATCTGTCAGTTGACTAAAATGCCTTGCATCTGGAAGAATTTACAAGAAATCTAGAGAAATATGATTAGAACTGAGGCAGGGTTTTAATCTTACTGTTGGTATGCTTAATTAAAGACTGGAAAAAGATATTTGTACATAAGGTGGGTTAGTACAATCCATGTATGGCAACTCCAGTGGCATAGAATACAGGTTCTTATTGTCCATTTTGAAATCTTAAAGCTGCTGCCCAAAATAGTGAAGTTTGGTGTAATATTCAGTGCAATTGGCACAATTCAGTCTAACAGCTCAGGGAATCACAGAACATTAGAGGTTGGAAGGGACCTCTAGAGATCAGCAAGTCCAACCTCCTCGCCAAGGCAGGATCCTCCAGGGTAGTACACACAAGAATGCATGCAGGCAGGTTTTGAAAGCCTCCAGAGAAGGAGGCTCCACAACCCTCCTGGGCAGCCTGTTCCAGTGCTCTGTCATCCTCACTGTAAAGAAGTTCCTCCTCATGTTGAGCTGAAACCTATGTTCAAGTTTGTAGCTGTTGCTTCTTATTATGCGGACCACTGAAAAGAGCTTGGCCCCATCCACTTGACACCCACCCCTCAGGTATTTATACACATTGATGAGATCACTCAGTCTTCTCCAGATTTAACAGCCCCAGATTTCTCAGTTTCTCTTCATAGGGGAGATGCTCAAGTCCCCCAATCACCCTTGTGGCACTCCATTGGACTCTTTCTAGGAGGTCCCTGTTTCTCTTGAACTGGGGAGCCCAAAACTAGACACAGTATTCCAGGTGTGATCTCACCGGGGCAGAGTAGAGGGGAGAAGAACCTCCCTAAACCTGCTGGACACACTTTTCTTGATGCACTCCAGGATGCCATTGGCTCTCTTGGCCGCAGGAGTACATTGATGTCTCATGGAAAAATATTGTTGTCCCATGCAATATTTGCTGCCCACCAGCACTCCAAGGTCTTTCTCCACGGAGCTGCCTTCCATCAGGGCAGCCCCAGCCTGTACTGCTGCCTGTTGTTATTCCTCCCCACATGCAGCACCCTGCTCTTGTCATCATTGGACTTCATGTGGAGGGAGTGTGACTTGAAGCTGTTAATGCTCCACTATGGACCTACTTTCATCACCAGGTGAACAATCTACAACATTATTCCAAACTTAATCCTTTTTCAGCCCAGGTTTCTCTCAGGGTGCTAGAGGAACAGGAGAACAAAGATTCCACTCAGCAACATATTTCACCAGTTGGTGTTTGGCAGGGGTGCTGGGCACAGCTAACATTTTCTGTGTATTTGGTTAGCCACTGGCAAACAGTTCCCTCATGATTATATTTACCAATAGTGTTGGCACTGTATAGCAGTGATACTGCTGAACATAAAGTGATGCAACAAGCAGCTGAACATATCACATTCAGTTCATTTTAATCTTGCTTCCTTTGTGCTACCCCAGCATCTTATCACATCTGTTTTTATAGAGCCAAGCATGCAATATGTGTAGAAAATGTGTGAAATTTGAAGCAGACAGGTTGGTCTTAGTGCTAAGAAGTAATACACTGAGTGAAAAATGTTGAGAACCATTGATTTAGACAAATAGACTCCAAAGTGACATTTATATTTTGCTATCATTACTATAAATACTTTGTCTTTTTTAGGGAAAGCTTTTCCTGGATGTTATTCTAAGAGGATCAGTCACAGTGCTTTTGACCTTTTACTGTACACTACTCCATTAACATCCTGTGGAGAAATTCTCCTTATATATGTAATTGATGTATTTTATGAGACACAAATCAAAATAGATAGTCAAAAAGTAGATAGTATAGAACTGAGGAAGAGCTGCCTGCCTGAGTACTTTGTTGGCATATTGCCTATAGTTGATAGTGTCAACTCAACATATGGCCCTTCAAATGCACTGATGAATTCTCTTGTGGGAATAAAGTAGACTTGTCTGTGACGTGTTTAAAGTTTCAGAGCAAAGCAAGTTGTAGCTCTAGTGAGGGGGAGACCTCACAGGCTTGTATGCAGACAGTGCACTCTTCCCCCACAAGTATTTTGTAATCATTTCCACAGTCCAGTATGAAAAGCTGTGTTGGGTTCAGCTGGGATAGGGCTAGATTTCATAGGAAGCCAGAGGAGGACACAGCCAGGATAGGTAACCTGAACTACCTGAGGAGATATTCAGCACCATATGATGTCATGCTCAGCACATAGGCCAGAGGAGCTGGGTGGCAGAGAGGAGTCTAGAACAGACTGGGCACTGGATTCCAGGTGGTGAGCAACTGCACTGTGTAACACTCTCTTTGTTTATTCTTTTATTAGCATTATTGTTATTGTTTCTTCTCTCCTTAATGTCATCCTATGAAATGTTTTTTCTGTCAGCCCCTGAGATTTTTTACCTTTTCCTTCAATTCTCCTCCTCATCCCAGTGGAGTTGGGGGGGATGTGAGTGAGCTGTTGTGTGGTGCTGAGCTGCCAACTGAACCTGAACCACAACAACAGCCTTGCACAGGACTGGAGCCAGAGCAAAAATGGTTACTACTCGAACACAGGCAAAGTGTATTACAAGCTGATTTAGCTGGATGAGTACTCAGCTTGAAAAAAGACAGTTGTTAAGCTTGTTCTGAAGCTGTAGATGTATCCTCAAATTAGGGAGAACTTGAAACAGTGCAGAAAAGAGAGGATGGCAGAATGACGCAATTAAAATTCTCATCTAACCTCCTGAACTAGATCCAACAACCACAGAGCGTCTGAAATTATATATTCAGAGTTCATATGTGGCAATGATAGAGTAAAAGAATTTGTGCTAGTTTGGCTTTTCACAAAGACATGCAAAATAAACACAGTCTTCATGCCAAAAAGTGAAAGGGTATATGGCAGAGGACTAGGAAGACAGAGAAGCCCTACTGCCTGCTTATCTGAAATAAAGGGATGGGCATCTGACCCAAAGGGTATCAAAATATCTGAAATAATGATCCAGGCTCACTTTTTAGTGTTTCTATTTTTTTTTCAATGAAGCAAACACTGCTGTAAAAGGTCCATTATTTTTGCCAGTGCTTCTTGTGGTCTCCTCAAGCAATGAATAAAACTTGAAGGAGGGCAGTCCGATGCAGAAATGTTCTTGTTATCTTAAAGGGGTCAGTGTTCAAGGGTGAAAAAAATTCATACTGTAGTTATGATTAAAGGTAGGTTTTTAAGTGTTTTTGATAAAGGCTTGTAAAACAGCCAAAAGAGATCCTGCAATTTTAATGTTAAGTGGCTTTTGTATTGGAAAAATGCCCAAGGGCCACGTCTAGCACAGTCACTTACAAATGACTGATGGGAGATCAATACAGACAGAGTGGGGATGCAGCTTTGTCACTGGGATATGTAGTTAGTATGTGATTAGCCTTAAGTAGCATTGACTCGGATGTAGATGGGCAGTAAAGTCCTTAGCATCCAGTCAGCATGATAGCTGTTTGTGTACAAAAGTTAATGAAAGAGGAAAACCACATTATCATTAGACACCCAAAGGGGCTTCCCACACCAGTTCAGGGGTTTTAGGAGAAGAGCAGCCTGACAATGAGCTGTGTAAAGCTGCCAGTCCCAACAGCATTAACTCTGAATTTGGTTTTCCTCTATGATGAGCAATCCCCTAGGACTTGCTAAACCACCTAGTTAAGTCCTATGTGAAACCTTATTATAGAGGAACAAGGAGGCCAGTTTGCCTTTTCACAGATGTGGAAAATCCTGTAAAATAAGAAAAAGTAGAAACAGAAGAGGGGAGAGAGGAAATTAAGAGCTACTTTGAGGAAAGTAAGCTCTTCTGGCACTGATAACATTGCACTACATCTCCTCTGTTCCTTAGTTTAGTTGTCATTACATTTAATCAGCATATCTCACTAGACACTTTACTTCTTTTCCCTTTCTGTTCAGATGCATTATTGGTAAATAGGGATTTTAAAATACATTTGATTGCAATTGTGAAAAAGCATTTTCACCCAGGGATGTGGTAGAGTCCTCACTGCCGAAGATTTTCAAGACGCAATTGGACAAGGTGCTAGATAATCTCCTATAGGCTACCTTTCCCATGAAAGGTTAGGCCAAATAATCTCTTGAGGTCCCTTCCAGTCTCTGCTTGGACCTCTGTTTGGTACCTCTGTTATAGAGTAAAATATCCTTATGTAGGTGTTGTGAATCCTGCTTGACACCAAATTATAAATCCCCTCATTTGTTGCTCAAAAGAACAATCATACTACTGAAGAGAGTATGTCTATAAAAAAGAGGAAAGGGAGTTAGTGGTTTTAACTCTTCTGATTAATGTTTATTCACTTTTCTGCTACATGAAGAAGAACAAATCTCTCTCTGAAAAAGTATCACTTATACCATCCTCTGTAACCTCCTACCCCGCTACTCATAGTAGGCTTGCCTCGATTTTAGTCACATAGTGTAAACTGGAATTATTTCATGGCTAACCTGATACTTCCAGGGCCATGATGAAGCCAGAAATTTGTGGCCTAAAGTCATCAGATTCCTTTCTAATGGACCCTCAGCACCCAGTTAATTATAGGGAGAATTTGGGTATCTATCTGTCAAAAACTGCAGCACAGCACCGGTCAGAAAGGCTGCTCACTCAGCATCTCAGCTGCATTCCAACCTGGACACCCCTGCAAGGTTCCCACTGCAAGTGGAGATGACCCAGAAGAGCCCAGAAGACTTAATGTTAGACAGCGTACAGGTAAAATTTGGGGGCTCTGTAACAACATGCATCTCAAATCATTACACTCTTCATTAACAAACGACAGTGTGCACATCAGCAGCTAATTAAAACTGGGCCAAACTATTAATGAAGCCATCACCTGGGTCATTGATTTGCAAAACATTTGCTCTTCTATGAAGCTAAAGGAGAAGTTCTGTAGCTCACACAAGGCCAAATCCCTCCTATACTTAGCCAATCTTTTTCAACTACCTGAACTCACTGTTGACCAAAAGTCTTCTGAGGGCATTGAACTGAGTAGCTCAGCTTTTATGATCCTGGTTACTTCTTGCCTGTTTGATTGCTCCAAATTGAAATGTAAAAAACAATATTTATTAATATTTACAAGAAGGAAATAGGGTTTATTCTCCAAAGAATCTACAGAAGCATGCTCAGAAGACAAAACAATCTATTCTTCAAATGACTTTGTACTATTTGTCACAACAGAATAATTTGCCCAGGAGAGATTTGGCTACTTATCAAAAGAAGCCTGCTTGTCCTGCCATTTTCCAATAGGAACAGTAACATATGGGTGTCTCTTGGAGTGTTTTGTTAAATGTGCAGTCAGCTAACACTCAAGAGTAAATACACAGCCACAGCTGAGGCCTTCAACTCAATGTTTCCAGGTTCACAAGTCCCAAACCTGTCACACATTTCCTTTTTGACCCTGGACAAGATATTTAATCTCCCAGCCCTCCATCTATATAACAGCTAATATTTTAGTTGCCTTTATTGCTAGAGACTGCAGAACAAGAACAGTGTCCAATTACAAATATGTTCAGTGCTGGATATGTTGGAGATATGTTGATAGTTGAGGTCCCAGAAAGCTGTTCTAACAAAAAGCCATCAAATATTACAAGTGGTGTTTTTGGCATGAAGCTTTATGACTTTGTTTCTGTAGTTTACTTAGCCAGAGCCACCCTACATGTGAAATCTGCTAGAGTTTACAAGGCTATGAGAGCAGATGAGGCTTGACCAAAAGTCTCAAAGGTCTCTGGATCCATTTGAGAGCCATGCTGATATGATCTTCCAGAAATTCATAGCTTTTGGAGGAGTCCTGTAGCTGTATCCCTTTGACACAATGAAGGAGAATTATTAATTTGGCCCTCAACTTCCATGGAAAGTATTCAATTTGTTTGCTTGGTCATATATTTACCACACCAAGACTTTGTCTCCTAGAAACACAATGCTTGCCAATGAGTTGTTTCTCATGACCTGAGAAGCTAAGTGATGTGTAATATTGATCAGTGGTTCATACATTAATGGAAATAGCTAAATTGAAAAAGATCCTCTTTATACACAGTGTGGCAAATTATATCTGTTTGACTGGAGAGGGCAACCTTTTATTGAACTGCATAGTGGTTTGCTTTTACTTGAGTTTATTCCTTTCTAAAAAGGATTTTCCCCTTTCTGAATTGTTCTGCAAAAGACTTGTATTTTTCTCTCTCTGCTGACCACATTTAGTATGTGCCTATCTTAATAATGACTTTCAATTTACCTTCAATCATTCCCGTGATACAGGAAAAGCCAATTCGAGTTTCCTATGTCAATGAAGTGCAGTCCAATAAGGAACTAATTTATTCCTACCAACAACAGGCAGGGCTCTATTACATCCTCTCCTAGACCTTTTGCCAGGACTGAGGCTGCAGCAGCTTTATCTGTACCTCTTTTCATCAGGTGATACCTATTCCTGAAGTAATGTTGTCTTCCTCAGGCCAAGGAGATGTTGTTCCATGTTATGCCATAACCATTCCTTCTCTGGAAGAGTTATACAAATTGAGAAATGCTACATCAAAGTCTCAACTGTTTGTTCCCAAGTACAGATCTAATAGGCATGTCTGACTCTTTTACATAAGCATAGCTACACCAACTATTGCAGAGTCACAGAATGGTAGGAGTTACAGAATCACAGAAGGGTCTGGGTTGGAAATGACCTCCAAAGGGACCTCCGAAGGTCATCTAGGCCAACCCCCTCTGCAGTCAGCAGGGGCACCCTCAACTAGATCAAGTTGCCCAGATCCCTCTTGAGCCTCACTTTGAATATCTCCAACCATGGGACACCAACCACCTCCTTGGGCAACCTGTCCCAGTGTTCCACTACCCTCATGCTAAAGAACCTGTTTCTAACAGCCAATCTAAATCTACTCTTCTCTAGTTTGAAGCCATTACCCCTCGCCCTATCACCACAGGCCTTTGTAAACAGTCTCTCTACATCCTTGTAGCTCACTTCAAGTACTGGAAAATTGCTATTAGGTCTCCCCAGAGGCTTCTCTTCTCCAGGCTGAACACTCCCAGCTCCCTCAGCCTGTCCTCACAGCAGAGGTGTTCCAACGCTTTGATCATTTTTGTAGCCCTCCTCTGGACTCACTCCATGAGGTCCATGTCCTTCCTGCATTGAGTGCTCCAGACCTGGACTCAGTACTCCAGGTGAGGTCTCACCAGAGCAGTGCAAAGTGGCAGAATCACCTCTCTGGATCTATTTGCCACACTTCTTTTGATGCAGCCCAGGATGTGATTTGCCTTCAGAGCTGTAAGTGCACACTGTCTGCTCATGTCCAGCTTCTCATCCATCAGCACCCCCAAGCCCTTTTCCACAGGGCTGCTTTCTATCACTTTCTCCCCCAGTTTGTATTGATAGTGAGGATTGTTCTGGCCCAGGTGCTCTTGCTCTTGCTGAACTTCATGAGGTTCACTTGGGCCCACCACTCTGACTTGTCCTGGACCTCTGAAGATCATCTAGTCCAGTCCTCTGTTAGAATCACCTAGAGTAAATCACCTAGGAGCACACTCAGGCAGGTCTTATGTCCTTGCTCTATTTTCTTTCACCATACTTCACCATTAGTTTAACCTCAGCACATAACTAAGCTCCACCCAGCCACTCACTCCTCTTCAGTGGGATGTGATAGGGGAAAAAATCAGAAGGGTAAAAATCAGAAAACTCAGGGATTAAGATAAAGACAGTTGAATAAGTAAAGCATGAGCCACACACAGAAACAAAGCAAAACAAGGAATTCCTACATTCACTGCTTCCCATCAGTAGGCAGGTGCCCAGTCATCTCCAGGAAAGCCAGGCTTCNTGCAAGGTGAGTTTGGAGGATCAGCCAGGGGCATTAGAAGCAGAGTGGTTAGTTAGGTTAGCAGAGAGGCCAGAAGCTCCCACAGGCAAGACTCTGTGAGACTGTCTTATCTATGTTTGTGCTCTTATTCTTATACATCTCAGCAAGCCTATGAGTGAAGCAGACATCACCAGTGTTTGCTTTTAACAGCCTGTAATAGTATTCTTTTCATTAAAATATTCCAATTAGCCTCAAACCAGCACAGCATGTACTAACCAGTGTCAGTAAGCAGGTTGACAGGAAGATAAAAAGCAAGCCTTATGGGACAGGGCTAAGGATAGCCCTTTATTTGGGCTGGGTGAGAAGGAGCCAAATCACTTCAGCTTTATACAATAGCCATGGGAGATTTTTCTGTTTAAGAGCTTTGCTTACAAAGGGGCACAACAAATGGAGTTTGTGCAAATTAAGCTTAAGGTGAGCTGATAAAGCAGTTTTATTGCTCAGGAAATGACTGCACTCTTCTTGGCATCACTCATTGCCTCCCGATCCCAACTTTGAAAGATCCCAACATTTTGTATTTATTTACCAACCCAAATTACATTGGCAGCCTGTAGCTTCAAGCAATCTGCCTGCTCTGGTACAGCCAAACATACAAGGTTTTACCAAAGTAAAACAGAAGAGCTGTTCTTCCTGTTCAAAGAGTGACAAATACAGCCTAGCCTAGGCTTGTGGTCAGCCAGCTGGCACTGAATTACATCACACTTTGAAAAAAAAATAACAACTCCCTATTTCATTAATACTTTCAAGGAGACTATTACAGAAAACAATTATTGGCAGTGCAGCATCTTTACTTCAGCTAGACTGAATCTCTTTTTGTCTCTAGCACATTTTTTTGACACAGCACTGAAATGTGATGAACTCAAATGAAGATGTATCTCTGCTGTGGTCAAGCTGTGGTCTCCTCATTTTGTTTTGATTCTGAATAAAAGAAGCAGCCAAGAAAAGGTCCTATTGTGGCTCTCAGCAAGAATAAAGCAATACAAGCAAGTAGAAAGCTGTGCTTTGTTCTACAGGGCCTCTCGTTTCCATAAATTTTTCATTTGGTATATTTGGTGAGCTCCCATTAGCACTCATTTTCTCTGTTTCGTATAGAACTACTGCCTAGCAGCCCCACAGAATAAATAAACTAGAAAGAAGCATCAAGAAGTATTTAAGAGAAAAGCTAATTATCAATTTTCAGCGACAGCTGATTTGTAAAAAGGGAGAAGTATCTAGGGGCAGCGTGGTGCAAGGGATTCAGCTTAGCAAGGATACGTTAAGAGAGTTATTTAGAATGTTACCTTTCAGCTTCCCTATCAGTAATTTGTGCTAATGATGTGTACCAAATGAATGCTGCTGGGTCAGTCGAGGAGCCAGTTTCTCCCCTTTGCACATGCTGAATGGCCCCGTGGACATCAGCAGGACTTTTTTCCCTTCCAATGAGTTGGCTCAACACACACATGTGGTGGCTCAAGCCTATGAAGCACTAAACTTCATGCAGATCAAAATGACAGCCACTTCCTAGCATGAAATGTGAGGTTTGTTGTACGTTGTCAAGCTAGGCTCATCTCACAGTCACATCTCATTACTCCCATAGCCGCTCTCTTAAAGCGCTTCATCCTTTCCAGCTAGTGGATACTGGCTTGGTTCAAAAGGTTGAACTGTTGTTTCCAAAGGATCTAAAAGAACAGGAAGAGAGCTGCAACTCCCTGATAAATCATGCACACTACTCAGTCATGGGACTCACAAAGTGCAAAATTAAATCGTGTTCACATTGGCCTGTGCTGACTCACAGAAATGCAATATGGGAACCATAGTTTTAATCAAGTCACACGTTAAGCCTTTGTGTAAAAGAAAAGCTAGGGTGGGTTGTACAGAATAGAAATAAATACTAAGGAAAAGAGAGTGATCTGTGGAAATCAATCTCTCCTTTATATACTTCCAAATTATACTCATAAAGAAGAGGCCTCCAGCAGCTCTGTCAGTCACAATAAAGCTATCACTCTGAGATTTATTAGAGGCTCTCTCCCTGTGTTTTCAATGAAACACATCCTACAGGTGTGTTTGCATTATTTCCAGAGGTATATGAAGATTAATTACATGTTTGAATGATGAAATTCATTGACATGTTTTCAAAGACTTAACTTGCATCCAGAGTCATGCCCTTAAAAAAAAAAAAAAAAAAAAAAAAAAAAAAGGAACAAGATGGAAAAGACAGAATGGGAATGTAATACTTTCAAGGATCAAAGAGTAATCACCATTTAACTCCTAGACAAAGGAATGCAGCCTGAGCTTTCTCCCTGATGCATTAAGGAAGCTCTGTACTTTTTGTTTGATCTCTTTTGGCAAAATTCAAATTTTATTTCTTTCACATTGGCTTTCCCCCCCAAAAGACACGTGTGTGTGTACCAAAAATGCAGTTCCATAAACTATTTGGGGTCCTTACCTGGGACAGCAGCAATCCTATGCTATTCAGTCTATATAGAGAGGCAGAACCAGGCTTTTAGGTAAAGTAATTCAATTGTAGCTGTCAATCTACAGTGCCAATTAGATTTTTTTTTTGTTTTTATCTGTGAGGGAAAACTGCATTCCTAGGATAGGAAAGGNTCTATGATTCTATGATTCTGTGAAATACTGTCTTTTTCCTCACCCTGGTCTTTCACTGATCTCTCAAGAGCAGGTAGAACTTGGAGTTCAGTGTATTGGGGAAAGGTTAGTAGAGACAAGATCTCAATAAAAGCAATTACAGCCAAGCTGTTCCCAGGAACACAAATAATGTCCATGTCATGAGCCATGGAGCAAGCTTGCTTGGAAAGGGGAAATGTTAAAGGTTCACTTTGCTGTTGGACTAGACACATAAAATAGTAATCAGCTTTGCTGTAAAAAAGCTGCTATGTGTTTTAAATCCACCATCTTGACAAACATCATCTAAATAAGATGAAGCAGTCCAAATGTATTGGTCCTGTCATGAGAACTGAAGGTAGACCAAGAAAGGCTTTTGATTTACTGCTTCTCAAGGTCTTAGATGACCAAATACAGAGTGGTGGTTTATATTTATATTCTTGCAACTGATGCTAAAGTAGCACTTAGGCAATGAAGTATATAGGTTGCAATTGAAAAAAGGAAAAACCTAATCCCTAAACATTGTATATCTTTGCCCAAGTGAAGAAATGAAAAATCCAACAAATACTATCCAAAATGTTTGGATCTTATTCAGCAGAAAATCAAATTTTCTGTGAGCTGAGTCAAGGTACAGTGGGAGTAGCATTGCACTGGTGAAAGGAATAAAACAGGGTCCACTTCAAAAGCAGATGTGTGCTTGTCTTACCACCTCCCTTCCCCTGTTTCCTTACTCCTCTTGATGGGGTCTGACTACTCCTATCCACCAAGTCCTCTCAAAATTGCACTGTTAAGCACTTTAGTCCCTTCAGTTCCAATAATCAGTAAATTTCTATCAGTGGGGATAGATACAAAAGAGACAAGAATGAAGGTCTGAGAAATGACTACATCATTATGAAGAATATTTTGAGACAAGTCCAAAGAAGAAAATATGAAAGAAATGAGAACACTTTTTAAAAAAAATTTAAAAGTCTTTCTAGCTAAGTTGAGAGTTAACAACTCTTCAGTTCCAATATTAATATTTTTTTCTTTCATTATCTTCAAAGCAGCAAGATCTCAAGATTTATTATTTTTTTAAAAAGGGATGTTGGACTCTTACATGAGATATCTTTGAGGTCCCTTCCAACCTTACCATTCTAAGATTGTATGATTCTATGTCACAGTATGTTTTTCCAAGAGGATCAGCAGAAGGTATTTTCATAGAATCATAGAATGGTAGGGTTGGAAGGGACCTCAAGGATCATCTAGTTCCAACTCCCTGCCATAGGCAGGGACACCTCCCACAGGCAGGGACACCTCCCACTAGCACAGGTCACTCAAGGCCTCATCCAACCTGGCCTTGAACACCTCCAGGGAGGGAGCAGCCACAACCTCCCTGGGCAACCTGTGCCAGTGTCTCACCACCCTCACTGCAAACAACTTTCTCCTAACATCCAGTCTAAATCTCCCCTCTGCCAGTTCAAACCCATTGCCCCTTGTCTTATCATTACAAGACCTTGTCAATAGTCCCTCCCCAGCCTTCCTGTAGCCCCCTTCAGATACTGGAAGGCTACTCTAAGGTCTCCTGGAAGCCCTCTCTTCTCCAGGCTGCAGAGCCTCAACTCTCTCAGCCTGTCCTCATAGCAGAGCTGCTGCAGCCCTCTGAGCATCTTCATGGCCTCCTCCGGACCCACTCCAACACTTCCATGTCCTTCCTGTGCTGAGGGCTCCAGAACTGCACATAGGACTGCAGGTGGGGTAATGTTGGAACAGGACTGTACAGCACAGAGAAGTTATGAGTGAGATTAAACATTTTCTGGACCATTCTATATTCTGGACCTTTATCTATTCTAAAGTCTTTTCTTCCTGTGCAGCTACTGCTTGCAATATTTTCAGTTTTCTTTCTTCTACTACCACCTGGAATTTGGTACCCAGTCTCCTGCCCAAAGAGCCACAGCAGAGTGACAATTAGCCTTTACTGATTTATCTGGAGGACACTCTAGTGGCAAGATTTTCATATTGTTGGCTGAAATCTTCCCTTCAATGAAGAAATTTTAAAGTCCGTAGAAAAACTGACTAACTTCACCAGGTGAGTGAAAAGGCACTTCCTGGAAAGAGGATTTCAAATAACCACTCTAAAGTCACATCCACTAGGAAAAAAATTGAACGTGAAAATTGCTGATCAAGGTTTATTGTTGTGGAACTACTGCCAGTATTGACAAAACTCAAACCCAACACAGATACACAAGGGCTTTGCAAGACAAGACGACAGTCATCTGGCAGCTAATCCATGAAGTCAGCAGGTAAATCCAACAGGCTAAATCTCAACATTCATTTGTGGGTTCAAATGACACAAGATAAAAATGTGCACTTTTACTGAATGCAATGGGTAGGTTATGATCCTTCAAAACAGGTGATGCAGAAATTCAGATATTACAGTGAATCACCCCTCTGTACCACTAAGTCACAAGTCCNGCAGAGCTGCTGCAACCCTCTGAGCATCTTCGTGGCCCTCCTCTGGACCCCACTCCAACACTTCCATGTCCTTCCTGTGCTGAGGGCTCCAGAACTGCACACAGGACTGCAGGTGGGGTCTGAGGAGAGCAGAGTAAAGGGGGAGAATCCCCTCCCTTGCCCTTAATGTCAAAAGCCATTTTTTTTTTCAAGTGCAATAACTTTTTTTAATTCCAACCCAGCAAGTGTAGTCTTTCCCACTAATATTCATTGCAATACTCCATGTAAGTATTCTTGCCTGTTACCATAGGGCTAGGTTGGCCCTAGGGGACCCAATGGGTTCTTCCATCTCTAGAGTCTGGAGCTGCTTCCCCATGAACTGCATCAATTTGATATGTTCATGTACAAATCTTGGCAGTCACAGCCAACTAAAAGAAATGAGAATGACACATCCAGTCCAGCTTCTTTAACTATTATTATTTAGCTCTCCCCTCCACCCCTCATATTTATATATTCTGCAAGTAAAAAATCAACTAAAAAAATTTTTTTTCATTTATCATTGCAGTGGTTTAAGGCTTATTGGAATATTCTAATAAGAGGAAATAGATCATTGCTCATAAAAGAATAATAATGATAAAGTCTATGTCATTCATTGGTTTGCTAAAAAATCAACTGAAAAATCAACTAAAAATGTTTTTTTTTAATATATCATTGCAGTGGTTTAAGGCTTATTGGAATATTATAATAAGGGAAAATAGATCATTGCTTGTAAAAGAATAATAAAGTCTATATCATTCATTGGTTTGCTAAGAGGTATAAAAAGCCAAAGTCTAAAACAATTTTTTCTGTGCTCTTGGGCACTGGATCTGTTTGCTGTCCCTTTGCTTGTCTGTCTAATCTCTCCCACTATCCTTGCCTGACCAGGTAACATGTAAGCTTTGCTGGTTGTTTATCAGAAAGGGTGGCATTGGGCCCTTCTGGGCTTTTTCTTTGTCTGGGAAGGGGGAAGATTGGATTTCTGTATTATTTCTAAACTGTATATAATTGCAAATAGACGTAAATATATTTTGTATATATGCTTAAAATTTAGCTTTGCTGTAAATATAGCTTTATCTTACTTCCAAGTGTCTGAGTTGATCTGGTAAATTTTAACTGGGAGGTGGGGAGGAGTTTCCAACACACAACAGTCACGTTGCACATTGTATTAACAGCTTCAACGTTTTGCCCATGCAAGTACAATATTTTTTGTCAGTGTCTTTCGTGTAGCAGAACGGAAGGAGAACATTTGTCAAACTGGAAAATCTGATTTTAGAAATGAAACCCCAGCAGATCTGCTCCAGGATAGACTGAGGATCTAGTACTGACAAANTTGCTCCTGCTGGCCACACCATTCCTGACATTGATCAAAAATGAGAAGATTTAAAAAGCAACAGGTATTGTGTCACTTTTCTTGCTATGTGGGATTGGAACTTTTGTGGGTTTTTGGCATAAGCTTTTTCACCATCATGGGGTTTAGAGGAGTCACTTTTTTTTAATGAAAACCAGGCTTTTCAGGTAATTTCATTAAAACAATGCATCTAAGAAAAGCATAATTTACCACAAAATGAGTGATATTGTCACATGTATGGATAGATCTGAAACAACATGAGCATAAACTTCAATAATTTGTACCTCGAGCTGAAATTTGATGTTCCTGTAACATAGTAAAGGGCATCTGGGTTTATAGAAATGTGAGAGTTTCATTATTAGCAAGCTACTACTATGCTATATTCCTATACTTTTGAAGTCTCTTTGGTCAGGACAATAAAGCATAATCCAAAACCATACAATGATTTATTACTGTATACAGGAGATTGTGACTCACAGAACTTCATATTTTTATTTTTCTTTTTTTTTCTTTTATTTTCCTTTTTTTTCTTAATGAAAAAAGATTAAAGATAAGGTTCTCTTAAAAAAAAAAAAAAAAAGTGAAGAGAAAAGCTGCACATGAGGAATGATTTCTGAATTCTGCTTAAGATCACAGGAGTTCTACCAGAGAAACTTGCAACTAAACTTGCAATAATTCACTGCAAGTGCAGTACAAGATTCTTATGCATGAACATAAGTGGTATTGGGCAAAGGCATGGGNGGCTGCAGAGCCCCAACTCTCTACTTTCAATTTGTGTAGGAAAGTCAAGTTTATTGCACTGTGGAATATGTTCGTGACTTTCTTTATAGATAACCAAAATTGTCCCCTTCTCTGGATTTTCAAATATATGATAAAATGTTCACCTTTATTGATTAGAGGTGAAATGATATCCCAAATATGTTTACTCTATAAACTAAGTAAACAAAAATTTAAGTTCAATTAATTTTTTTCCTGGAAGGTAAGCAGTGACAATAATAGGAGAAGGTACAGTTCTTTGGAGATTAAGCTGAGAATTCCAGATGCACTTAACATGCCATATCAAAAGGCATCTAAATACTGCTGGTCAAGAGTCAAAACTAGACATTTTCTGATAACAGCACCTTGCTTCCTAGCAAGATAAAGCCTTTGCTTCCTAGTGATAGTCAAATGAAAAAGTCACCTGATCTCACATGCCTTGGTCAGAAAACACTTCCTCTGAATTTTTAATTTCAGTGGAAGTTTTCCCCTGAATAAGAATTGAACATCAAATCTACAGATACAAAACCCTTGCCCTGTTTATTTCTTGTAGTAAATAGTTGCATCTTGTCTAATACTTGGATTGTAACCTTGAAAGAGAACTCTTAATATAATCCAAAGGTTAATATTATACTGCAATAGCTAAATTCTTAATATATGTTTTTTTTTCTCTTCATATCCTTGGGAATGCAGAAAATAGAAAAAAAAAAATGTATACCAAACTCATATTAATTTGAATACAGAATACAAAGTGGGGTTTACATTCTATTTAGCCAATTTTCCAGTGTCCATAAATGGGTAATCTGTAAAATATATCTGAGTTTGTTTTTTTTTTTTTTCTAAAATTCTCCCTCTAGGCTGGATGTTAGGAGGAAGTTCTTGAGTGAGAGAGGGATTGGCATTGGAATGGGTTGCCCAGGGAGGTGGTGGAGTCACCATCCCTGGAGGGGTTCAAGCAAAGCCTGGATGGGGCACTTAGTGCCATGGTCTGGTTGATTGGCTAGGGCTGGGTGATAGGTTGGGCTGGATGAGCTCGGAGGTCTCTTCCAACCGGACTGATTCTATGATTCTATGAAAGCAAAGAGATGGTTGAGGCCACACAAACTCTTGCTACTATCCTTCTGCTAAAAAAATGTAGAGCATGCTGTTCTTAATGATGAGGTAACTTGTGTCTAGCTTGAATTTTGCAGATGAAATCAGTATTACTCCTAGTATGCAATAGAAATTTGCCGATGGTAGTAACATGAAAGGAGAAGCAGCAGGAGAGGAACAGAATAATTTGTAGAGATTTAAAACATACATCAGTGTTTAGTATCTGAAATTGCAATGCAGATACAGTATTTAAAATTTAAACAAATACTTCATAGGCTTCTAGATATCTTGCAATCTGTAGTTATTTTCACCCACATTTCTACATACTCTCCAAGAGTAAGAAAAGTTATTTTAAAAAATCAAAACTTCACATAAAGAGAACCCAAATGCTTCATCACTCATCTCTGCAGCAGTGGCATATTTCCCTTGAGTGTTTCAGAGCTGTAGGAACAAAGTAACTCTGTGAGGCAGTGTATTTTATTGGTCAGCAATGCAGAGTGCATATCTGCACATCCTGCTTCAGATGCAGACATGCTGGCAGAGACCAGTCTCTGTCACCAGGAAGGAGAGAGATTCTCATTTTCTGTCCTCTTCTGATGTGCAGTACAAATCTGGCACACTGTTCAGCATGATAACTGTGATTTTTGGTTGGGCCTATTTTGGGTTTTGGGGGGGTTTTTTGTTTCTTTTTGGTAAAATTATTGTGACATATATGTGTGTGTTTACATGTGTGTAAACATCTATCTACATCTGCCACAACCAGGGAACTGGAAACTACCTGGATGGAAGCATTTAGAAGACTGGTAAACCAATTTGATAATGAAACTTTAGTACAATGACATTAATTAAAACCAGTTTGTGCCAGGGGTTAGTTTTTACAGATTTACATTGCTTTATANCTTGAGGTCTGTGGTAATGAGTTGGACTTGATGATCTTTGAGGTCTCTTCCAACCTTGCTATACTGTGATACTGTGATACTGTGATATATACAAAACTATTGGTCTTCTGTGCTCTTCACAGTTTGCTGTGAACACACAATACCATGGAGCCGATCCACCAGTGTCTGCAGTACTCTATGGTTGGAGAGGTCAAGGTGATTAGGTTTGAGAGCCCTTTGATGGATAAAGTTCCTGGGGATACCTGATGCTTTTCACAGCTCGCTCCTCTCCCATCTGCTTCCAGTGCTGCTTATTTCAGCTTGGACAGCCATCCTTCTTCAATACTTGTGTATTCAGTAGGATATCCTGCCGATTTGCTGTTCCTTGTGCTTATCTTGTTCTTTGTTCTTTATCTTGCAAATTCCATTACTTGAGTTGTTGTTTATATGTTTTCCCACAAGTCCTACTTTGGGCTTGACTTTAGTGGATGCATTGTTCACATACTTCTATGAAACACATGTCTATATGAAACACATGTCATGTTTGCCTGTGCTGTGAGTGTTAAACATATGTACATGTGTGTGTTTGTGTTGTTGGCTACACTGTTTTAGTATGTTTCTAGTTGGGATAAATATGAATTCTACCCTAACTATTCTTAAACCATAATTTGTATCCTGACTCTGAGTCTGAAAATAATTTATAGGTGTCACAACCTCTGTCTTGGCTACAATGCCTGTGCTTGACAATTGGTGTGGTGGTGACCTCGGGCAAGACTATTCCCTGTGGCAGAAATAAGGAACCAAAGACCTGCTCATTAGACAGTTAGAAGAACAGAATAATTAGGGCCCTTTAGTGTGCTTTACAATAAAATGGTTATGCTTGTAACACTACCTTTTTTAGTCAGCACAGTGTCACTGTAGTGGTGGTCTGCACATTTACTGAAATTAAATCTATTTTAGAAGAGCAAAACAGAGATTTTGTGAAGATGATGCTATACAAGGATTCACTATACATAAAATGAAGTTATGCTCCCTTGTGCTGCAGAAGCTGTTAAATTAAAGAACACAGTAGTTAGTATCTTTGATGTAGGATAGAAGGCAAGAGAGAAGTGTAAGTGTTATCATCAGGCTGTCTAAGGGAGAAGCAGAAATAACAGATGCAGGAATAGGATGATTTTGACTTATCTAAAATACTTTTTTTCAGCCTTAATGAAATGATTTTCTAGCCCTAATGTGCAATGGAGCTAGCAGCAGAGTCTCTCTGCTTTGATACAGACCAACAAGTGAGAAATGACATGCAACTGTGTTTAGGAAACCTGACATGACAGCTGGTTACCTAGGCTCTCTACTCCACAGATGTACTACTGCACTAGGGAAGCAAAGGCATCAGTCATACTCTTCAGCCAGAAGGCAGAGGAGGATCATTTCAAGAAAAGTTTTTGCAGCTTCTCCAAAAAAAAACTTGGAAGCTATGCTGAGAAAAATTGGATCATGGGAAAAGCCTAGAAGAGCTTTTCTGTGAAGAAATTTCACCTCCAGGTTTGCCAATGGTTCTCGCAGAGCAGGGCCTTGGCAAGAGCTGTACTGGGGAATCAGGGCCACTGCAACCCATGGACAAAGAGGTCAGGTCATCCAAAGTGCCCTTCAACTAGAGCAGGCAATCAGTGCTGCTGAGTAATCTCATTATCATTTCTCTCTTCTCCAGTTAAATAAACTCTCCGTAATCAGCAATACAGAAGATGTGTATTAGTAGCAGGAAGCCAGGTAGGGCGAGGGGGATGTAGGGTGAGGGGGATGTTGGGTGAGGGGTAGTGAAGGCATGTGCAGAAGTGCAGGGGGGTAGCTGTAGGCCTCCCATCTACCTCATGTATGGAAGTGAGTCTTCAAAGCCTTTGTTTCTAAAAGCCCACTTCTGCAGGGACTTGCATTACCTTGCGAAGACCCAAGACTCCTATTACTCACCACTAGCAAAATGACAGGAGGTAGATTTGTCCCAAGTACTGGCACCTGCCAAAGGATGAATGAACACTGCATGTGTCCTTGCAATGCCTTAAAAGGCTGCCACTGACAGTGGTAGGAATTACTGACCTACCTCCAATATAAACTTGGCCTTCTGAAGGAGGGATGTGTAATGCATACTTTCTGACTGCTCTGTCAGTGATCTCAGTCCTGACCCAATGGGTCTAGGCTGAAATTAGTGGTCTTCTAATTGCTTTTTAATTTAAAGCAATTACAAAAGGGGGCACTACCAAACATCATTTGTACTTGTGGGATCACACATGGCATTTAAGTGGGGAAAGCAGGTTGGGTAATTCTTTTTCATTAGAAAGCTTAATCTACCCACAGCAAATGCTGGAATACCTGAAAATCAGAATTTATATGTTAAGATGTATGGAGATTTTTATCAACAGACAGTTATTTTGTTTAGAATACTGAAGTGAAACCCAGACTCAACTATTTAGGCTGGCCTGAAACTTATGATTCATACTCTTAGCTTTGCGGCATTGCTCTTTATTGGTTCACCCATGCAAAAAGAGACTGCTGTTAAAGGTTAACCGAGCCAAAGAGGCACCCAGAAAGAAAATAAATTCCTGACACCCCTTTATCTTCCTTCACAATTTACAGCAGTGTGGATCATGACCTTGAGAAGCCATGTTAACTGACACAATGATGACCATGAGCTTGCGGTCATTGTAGACAGAGATAAGTTGTGTCCAGCCACAGCTCATGAGGCAGTTCTCACCGGTAAGGTTTTTCTGTGACTGAAAAAACACTTTGGCCCTGCCTAGGTACACTGTGAAGTTACCACCATCATTGCATTAGTTAACATGACTTCTCAAGGACATGTTTTACCTTGTCATGCTGTTTCAGTGAAGTCAAGCCCACCGAGAGGGACATCAAGATGCTATTAGCAAAGTATGGGGCCAGATCCATCAAAAAAGACAGATTCTCCTGCAGCAGCTAAAAACGGAGAAGTGACATCTCTGCACTGCCACTTCAAGCCCATGGTGCTATCAGAAGTGACATCTTCATGTTGCAGCATGAAGCCTGCAGCATAATGTGGAGTGACGTCTCCACAGAACTGATTGAAGTCCATTCTAATTGCAGCTCAATCGCAGCAAAAGAGTTTTGCAAAGCATTACTAAAAACCCCCTGAGGAGGGCAGGCACCAGATAGCAGTTCTGAGCCCCAGGTACTAGAAAGTGGTTACTCTTATTAACAAAAAAATGACGTGGCATTTCCCCTCTGAATTATAAGAACAGATCACCTTTGAATAAGAAATCATTGTTCTGTTTATCTGCAAGGAGGAAAGGTGTTTTGTTTCTTGTCTTACAAATATGTCAGGGAGAAAAGTAAACATCTCCCCTGCACTTACAACTGTTCAGCTTTGCTTAAGCAAAAGTAAACATGCAGCTATCTTCCCTGAAGAAAATCTTGGCTCTTACCTGATTTCTACTAGTTCAAGGCTGTGCCTGTATGGCTATGCCTTTAAGCAAACGATCTTAAGCTCTTACTGGTCCTGGGAACGAGGTGCACAGATTTATGTCCATGCTTTACAGCTGAGCAGTTCTCTTGCTTTGAAGACCTCACCAGGCTGCCTCTCTAGTTCTGGTTTTGATGTCTGTTACTGCAACATCCCTACCTCCTCCCCAACAAAAGAGTCCAGCAGGCAGAGAACAGGCAGCAGACAGGTTAAAAGGTGCTGAAATAGAGGGTAAGACCTGGAGGTCATTAAAAAATGTACCTCAGGCAGGGGGAGGAGGTGGTAATAGTGCAATAGCATGTTTCCATCCACTTGCCTTCAGAGGAGAAAGGACAAAGAGATAATCCTTCTCAGTACTTAAGTGTCGTTACTTCATGTAAGATCGTTACAGGAGGGCTAGGAATCTGATTCTGAGCACTAGGCAGTATCCTCAGACAGCCAAATTCCAAGTGCTCAATTCAAGTTTTGCCTTGGTTAATGACTGAAGTTACCATTTTTTACTGGTTGCAGGCACTTCAGAAGTAAAGAATGAATTATATAGACCTTGCCCAAGTCAGATCTCAGCTAGTAGTAATTTATTTTCAGACACATTTTCAGTCTTAAAGCGATTCGATCTTTATGTTACTTTGGTTCAAGCAGCACCTTTACTCACAGGTTGTGTTTCTGGGCCATGCACTTTAAATAATTCTAAGCATAGGGAAAAAACAGGTTTTGCCTACCCAGAAATTCCCTTTCTGAGGCTGTTTTACAGACATACACACGTTTCTTTCTGCTATAGCAGTGGAAACTTTCTCCCCAGCTGGGGATATTAAAAATTGTTATATTTACCTGGAACCTAGGATTTGTTTTTTATACATGGGTCTGGTTCAAATTGGCAGTGGCAGAAAAGTTACCTATTATGTAGTAGAGGGAAATTCAAACTTGCTGTACCAGTTACTCTCAGCACTGACCTGATGCAATTTAAGGGGCAAGGTGAATACTCATCAGTTGGAAAATGTCATTATTCACCACAAATAAACAGAATTACCTGTTCTTGAACAGTAAGGTCATCTGTTTCACATTCTATCCACCTTGGGCTGATTAGAGCAAATTAGATTCAGTGCTAATCAGCTCAAGACATGGGCTGGAAATGTAGAAATCCGTTATTTGATTTTCTTGCAGTAATTCTCAGAGACTTTGTATGCCCAATGAAGAATGCAGAGTATTTAACCTTGGTAAAGCCCAGTCCTGCAAGTTTTCAGGACTTATGCTGGGTGATCTCATCAGGTCACAGAAGACTGCATAAGAGGCATAGCAGGAAGGTGGGTTTAGTTTGTTAACAGCTTACCTTACCTGCCTTCATTTTGCAGACTTTAGAAATGAGTAGGTTTAGCTGCATCTTTTCAATCCCATCAGGAACGAAGCAGCAAGACCAACACTGGACAATTATCACTTTATATTAGAATGAGATTTCATTTTGGCATGAAAGGTCAGGGGACAGTTAAGTCAGTCCTTTTTTAATTTAAATTTCATTAGTTTTGCACATTACTTTTGTCATGTCTATACTAAAATAAGTCCTAATTCAGGTCATCTATGAAGAATGTGGGAATGAGAATCGAAGTAGATGGTTTCTATTCCCTGCTTTTCTGTTCCTTCCCACATGAGCTAGGGGAAATTGTATAAACATCTTATTCAAGCTGCTAAATGACAAAAGTAACATAATAATGTTCAAATTTTTATCTAAACTCATGTTGGGGGTATGTATACCCCCAAAAATATATTCATTAATAGTATTTTGTAATTAGTTCTGTCATCATTTCAATATTTTCCCATGTCCCACTACCTCAGGAAAGTATCCTTTGAATTCCAAGAGATTCACATCTTTGCTCCATAGTTGACTGGCTTAAAGTCAATAAATATTGTTTTAAAAAATATATCCCTGTGACATGTTTTTGAAAATTTTATTGTTGCTTTATTTCCTAGTTTGCTCAACAATCTCTTACATGTGAGAATATTTCCAGACCCCATCTGGAGTACTGTGTACAGTTCTGGAGCCCCCAGCACAGGAAGGACATGGAACTGTTGGAGCAGGTCCAGAGGAGGCCATGAAGATGATCAGAGGGCTGGAACAGCTCTGCTATGAGGACAGGCTGATAGAGTTGGGGCTCTGCAGCCTGGAGAAGGTTTCCAGGAGACCTTAGAGTAGCCTTCCAGTATCTGAAGGGGGCTACAGGAAGGCTGGGGAGGGACTATTGACAAGGTCTTGTAATGCCAGAATGAGGGGCAGTGGGTTTGAACTGGCAGAGGGGAGATTTAGACTGGATGTCAGGAGGAAGTTGTTTGCAGTGAGGGTGGTGAGACACTGGCACAGGTTGCCCAGGGAGGTTGTGGCTGCTCCCTCCCTAGAGGGTGTTCAAGGCCAGGTTGGACGAGACCTTGAGTGACCTGTGCTAGTGGGAGGTGTCCCTGCTTATGGCAGGGGATTGGAACTAGATGATCCTTGAGGTCCCTTCCAACCTTACTATTCTATGATTCTATGATTCCATTATCAATAAGAAGGATCAGGCAAAAAATGTTCTGTGTAAATTGTTTCTTTCCTTCATGTTTAAAAGCAAGAAACAAGCAGGGAAGTCCTTATCAAAAGACTGGAAAATCTGGATAGGAAAAAAATAATTTAATGCTTGCAAAGTTCTAGGATCTTGATTATGAAGAGGGGAGATTTTTGTACAAATTCTCTACAAAGAATGAAAAAATCCATTTACTTGTCTCTCACTATTTGAATAGTTGTAGTCAGTGCTTGTAAGATTTGCAATCTTCATGACAAAGATTAAAATAAAGAAGTAAAAAAAAAAACCACATAACTTGAACGTTCTCAATAATGCTGCCATAACCTGAGAAACAGTGATATTTCAGACTTTAAAAAACTGTGTTTTCAAAGTCTAAATAGGTTGAAAACAAATCAATACAACTTCAATCCAGTACCAGTTACTTAATTTTTAGGAAAGTCAAAGACTTACCCTATCTTTTGATACTTTCTTCCTAAAATAAAATACCTGGTAAGGCACTGGAACAGGTTGCCCAGGGAGGTTGTGGCTGCTCCCTCCCAGGAGATGTTCGAGGTCAGGTTGGATGAGGCCTTGAGTGACCTGTACTAGTGGGAGGTGTCCCTGCCTATGGCAGGGGGTTGGAACTAGATGATCCTTGAGGTCCCTTCCAATGTTACCATTCTATGATTCTATGATTCTATGGAAATAGATCTACCAAGGAGAGGCTGCCAGTGACTTAAACTCCATCATCCAGTATACCATGTGTAACTGGGACTTTGTGCTTCTTGCTTCTGGTCATACCAAACTAAACTACTATTAAATACATTCAGTTCAAGCCTGNGAGAGCTGCTGCAGCCCTCTGAGCATCTTTGTGACCCTCCTCTGGACCTGCTCCAACACTTTCATGTCCTTCCTGTGCTGGGGGCTCCAGAACTGCACACAGGACTTCAGGTGGGGTCTGAGGAGAGCAGAGTAAAGGGCAGAATCCCTTCCCTTGCCCTGCTGCCCACACTGCTCTTGATGCAGCCCAGGACTCAGTTGGCTGTCTGGGCTGCACTCACACTGCAGGCTCATGTGAAAAAATGACAAAACAGGGACTGAAAAAGTTGACATGTCAAAAGTAGAAATGCTGTGTGGGCACATATTAGATCTTTTTTTTTTTTTTGGCTCGTGTCTAGCACCATTCCAGTTCAATTACCCTACATTAAAATTTCAAATTAGTGATGTCATTCTATTATCTTTGCTGCATCAGAGGTGTGGGGAGATCTCTCTATCACATTTAATTGCACAGTGTAAGAACACAACATCTGTAGGCTGATCTGTGCAACAGTGTCCCATCAATAATCTGGAAATCGCAAGACTCTTGTTAGCGCAAAGTAAAGCTGCTCTAGGTTTGTGGATGTCCTTCATTACAGGTGAATTCAGGGCCAACCTGAGGGTCAGTGCCAGGAGACTAGACACTACGTAAATTCCCAAAATAGGAATGAAAAAAAAAAAAAAAAAGAATTAGTGGCACAATGACTTGTTACTGGATTAATTTCCCTCAAAACGGGAACTGTTTCATTAGCACATACCCTCTCCTTATCGCAAGACTAAAACCAAATAAATCAAAGCCTGGCTAGACTTAACTAATATTTTTTTGTCATCATAATGTCTCTTTTTCAAGAGAGTTATATAATTCAAGTTCATTTTAATAGCAATGCAGTTGTTTCCATTCAGACAGAGCTCTAATGGGAAAAGCTTGACAGCAACTCTGTTGCAAGAAATCCTTAACTTTTTCAGGAAAAGCAGTGGTGCTCCTACATGGGCAATTACATCCTGATTCTGATGGTTTCCAGAAAAGAAATTACACAATGTCTTTGTCCATGAGATTGGAGAGAACTAACTGGGGGGATGGGAGGGGGGGGATGTCTTCAAGTTAAACAGATTTTTTTTTCAAAAGTGAGTGATTGTGATGGAAAGAGCAGATGACATCACTGATTTCCATAGCAACACAACTTGGAGAATAACAGAGTGACTAAGCTTGTAAAACTACGCTACTGTTAACAGTTCTTTGCAATGGCTTCCTTGTTGGTTGATATAAAACTCCTCTGAAAAGATGAGACCCATAAATAGAAAGATTTGTTCCCTCTATTGAGAGTCCATCCAGTACTTTTCTTTCTTCTTAATTCTGTGCCTCATCCTATTTTTAACTTGTTTGCAGCAAATATTGAGGGGCCTGGGGCTTTTTGGTCTGGTGAAGAGAAGACTTAGGAGGGATCTAAGGAATAGTTATAAATATATGAGGGCTGGTGTTAAGAGGGAGGGGACAGGTTTTGCACAGTTGCACCCTGTGGTAGGACAAGGGGCAATAGATATAAACTACAACACAGGAAGTTCCACCTCAAAATGAGGAAGAACTTCTTTACTGTAAGGGCGATGGAGCCTCCTCAGAGAGCCCTGGAGACTTTCGACTTCTTTCTGGATGCATTCCTGTGTGACCTGCACTAGATTATAGTCCTGCTCTGGCACTGGGGTTGAACTCGATGATCTCTGGAGGTCCTTTCCAACCCCTAACATCCTGTGGTCCTGTGATCCTGTGAAAGAAATAACCCTTTGTCTCTTTGACAGCCTAGAAGTAATCCTCTCTTTTTCATTCACTATTCCTCCACCTCTCACTCTACTTCCCCAATGTGCCTAGATTGGACTTGATGATCTCTGGAGGTCCTTTCCAACCCCTAACATCCTGTGGTCCTGTGATCCTGTGAAAGAAATAACCCTTTGTCTCTTTGACAGCCTAGAAGTAATCCTCTCTTTTTCATTCATTGTTCCTCAGCCTCTCACTCTACTTCCCCAATGCCCTTTCTCTGCTTTCCTCTTTTTGTCTGTTTTCAGCTACACTTATAATTTTCTCTATCCAACTAATATTTTTTTAACATAGCCAACAAAAAACAAATGTAACATTAGAATTAAAAAAAAAAAAAAAGATATAAATCCCAGAATAAGAATCACAAACTACCAAAATCCTGATTGCTGAGGATAACTCACTAACAACCTGTATCATCAAGGAGTCCTTCAATTTTACTCTTCCTCTTCGATGCTACCACATTGCTCTTTAATCAAAGACAGATTTCATAGTTGAGGCAGTCTAAGAGGAAAACACTTATCAATTGCAATTGAAGTCTTCTTGAATATTCTGCTGTGTAAAAGCCTCTGCTTCCTCATGATAAACAGAAATAGGTCCTGTAAGTAAATCTAGTAGATTTCAGAGTGACTACTCTCAAAGTAAGTTGCTACTCGGTAGTAAAAAGGATAGTAGGTTCAAACTTTTTGGAAAGTACTGCACTGAAATAACTCCTAGAAATGTTCTGAACTTGCTTCACAGCCAGTGAATTTTTTTTTTTTTTTTTTT
>WBNM01013184.1:3131-13940 GCA_013399055.1 Ramphastos sulfuratus | reverse complement strand
TGAAATGCCACAATAAGGTCACCCCGAGCCCCCTCCTCTCCAGATTGAACAGCCCCAACTGCCTCAGTCTCTCCTCATAGGGGAGTTACTCCTGCTCTCTGATCATCCTTGTGGCCCTGTTGTGTGGTGCAACCTCCATGGTCAAACACGCTTAGCTAGAGCAGATTACCCAGGACCTTCTCCAGTCAGGTGAAGACTACACAACCTCTCTGGGGTGACAATTCCACTGTTTGACCACTCTGTCACAGACCACTCAATCAAAAGTTTCCTTTGCATCAGCATTCAAGTATTTCAACAAAACAAAAGGAAAACAATTATCACATCAAGAAACCAAACCCAAACCCTCCACAGACTCTTCTAAATCGCTGTAGCATCATAGAAGCACTGAATCACAGAAAGGTTTGGGTTGGAAGGGACCTGAAAGGTCACTCATTTCCAACCTCCTGCCAATCTGCTCTAGCAGGATGCCTCCTGCTAGAGCACATAGCTCAGTGCTCCATTCAGCCTGGAAAATGTCTTTTTCAGATTTATTGAGTACGCTGGTACTGGTCAACAGCTGAACATGAGCCAGCAGTGTGCCCAGGTGGCCAAGAAGGCCAATGGCATCCTGACCTGGATCAGGAACAGTGTGGCCAGCAGGAGCAGGGAGGTTCTTGTGCCCCTGTGCTCAGCACTGGTTAGGCCACACCTTGCATCGTGTGTCCAGTTCTGGGCCACTCGGATTAAGAAAGATGCTGAGGTGCTGGAAGGTGTCCAGAGAAGGGCAGCAAGGCTGGGGAGGGACCTGGAGCACAGCCCTGTGAGGAGAGGCTGAGGGAGCTGGGGGTGTGCAGCCTGCAGAAGAGGAGGCTCAGGGCAGACCTCATTGCTCTCTGCAGCTACCTGAAGGGAGGTTGTAGCCAGATGGGGTTGGTCTCTTCTGCCAGCCACCCAGGGACAGAAGAGGATGCGGCCTCAAGTTGTGCCAGGGCAGGTTCAGGCTGGATGTTAGGAAGAAGTTCTTCTCAGCAAGAGTGATTGGCATTGAAATGGGCTGCCCAGGGAGGTGATGGAGTCCCCATCCCTGGAGGTGTTTAAGAGGAGGCTGCATGAGGCACTTAGTGCCATGGGTTAGTTAATGAGAACTGTTAGGTGATAGATTGGATTCAACGATATCAGAGGTCTTTTCCAACCTGGTTAATTCTGTGATTCTGCTGAACAACACAACAGGGGATGAAGTAGGTTTACTTTGTCCCTGAGTATGCTTTATCAGCTGTTAGTAAGGGGATTCTACTAGTTCTAACACTTTTCCATTCTGTGAAGATTTTAGCTTAGATCTTCCTGAGAAGGCACAAGAGCTTCAAGTATAAGTCATTATTGACAATACTGCTCATTTTATTAAAGTCAACCCAGAAGATGTCAACAAACTGCTTCAGCTCTTGAAGCTGAGTAGGACTTGCTTTACACCAACAATATGACTCAATGAGGCAACTTGAAAATAGAGATCCAGAACAAGGGTTGAGAGATCTGAGTTCTCAGCTTGTTTGGAGCCACAGTGTCTGCTTCTTCAGAACTTCTCCTTGGCTACTGAAAAGACAAGACAAAATTACAATTGTGCTATCATAGTCACCAGATTTTATGTCAGCAAATCTCAGCAGAACATGTCTCACATCAATCATGGCTATGACTGAAATCAATATGAATTTATGGGCTCAATATCTATTTGCCAGTGAGAACATCTTTGAAGTCTGTACTATTCCTACTCAGTCATTTGAAGTGTTAGACATTTTTGCTTCATTCAGAGAATCCAGGAATCACAGAATCACAGATCATAGAATCATAGAATCACAAATTCACAGTATCATAAATTCATAGAATCACAGAATCACAGATCATGGAATCACAGAATCACAGAATCACAAATTCACAGAATCATAAATTCACAGAATCACAGAATCACAAATTCACAGAATCATAAATTCACAGAATCACAGAATCACAGATCATGGAATCACAGAATCACAGAATCACAAATTCACGGAATCATAAATTCACAGAATCACAGATCATAGAATCATAGAATCACAGATCACAGAATCATAGAATCACAGACTCATTGAACCATTTTTGTTGGAGAAAACCTTTACGACCATTGACTCCAACCATTCTCTAACCATACCAAGGCTGGGGCTAAACCTTGTCCTTCCAGCATCACATCTCTGCCTTTTTGAAACACCTCCAGGGATGGGCACTCAACTCGACTCCCTGGGGAGCCTGCCATTGCACCTGTTTTGCATTCCATGCAGATGAGGATGCAGAAGACAATTTTCCATAAAATACTGCTTAGTGGTTATGCTAAGTACGTATAAAGACAATGAAAGGAAACCAGAACTTCCTTCTCAATTGAATGTTTTGATGTCCTCAGCTGACAGGGAGGTTGGCCTTCCAGAAATTTCCTTGCATCTCTGCCTAGAAGCATCACTTTCATCTTATGTTTATCATGAGGCAACTGCTTTCTCTCTCACTGCATGTGTCTCCCAGGCACTTCCACATAGTTAAGGAACTGACATAAATCAGACATTTAGAACAAAAACACACCAAAAAGAGGAAGAAAAGAAAAAAGGTTAAATCATATTTTTTAATATTTAAGGAATGCATCAAATAGAAGGAGGGGGAAAAAATATGAAGGGAAAGAGGAACACTTTCTGGTAAAGTTGGCAGGACAAAAGTGTTAGCCAGGCTGATTTTTATTGAAGTATCTGTTGCTGGTTTAGCGGTGGGTATATGTGTTTTAAATTAAGCAGTGCCACAGGCACTGTGTTTGTATCCTTTGAAGTTGATACAAGCAGATATAGCAGAGCTCACGTTAGAAATAAAATATTTTTGCAGGAGAAACTGCTGCTAGCCAAAGAGATTCCACACAGCTTCACATCCCAGCCTCACCATCGGCTTAGAGGGTTCTCACTTTTTATTTCGGTGTGTACCTTCTGAGTTTGCCTTAAAAATATATGAAGACATTACTGAGGATCCGATTCAATAAAAAACCATGGCCAGACCTCCATGCCCTGGAAGCTCAAACAATGTTGCAAAAGCTGCAGAAATGGGACATATTTTCTACTGAATTGGGTACTGAGAACGCTCATAAGTTTTTTGTATTGATTTTTGTAACAGCCAGCAGTGAAAGACACAGACAATATTAGCTTCATCCACTGCAGGTCTGCGGATTTCTGCATGCAGCAGGGCACGGAATGAAAGCAGAGAGCACCCAATTTAAAAGGAGGGTGCATTTTTTATTCAGTGCAAAATCAAATCTGTGTCTTTTGTTTTTTTTTTAACCACGGGAGCACTTTTGAGGTGGATGCCCCACCACAATTAACAGATGATTAGGCAAGACCAGTGTGATCACAACTGTACTTTGCATTTTTTAGGTGCTTCACCTGGTTTTAGGGGCTAGATATTGATGTTTTCAGATCAGGTTGAAAGATAACACAACCCTGAATTACAAAAATAAATAAAGCCTAACAAGAAACTCTTTTAAAAATGATCTTATTGACACAAAAATAAATCACTCAAAAGCTAAAGGTTCAGTTTTCCCAGGCCTTCAATGACAGTGGTAAAAGACTGGAACAGGTTGCTCAGGAATGTGGTGGAGGCACCACCCCTGTAGACATTCAAAATCAGACTCAATGTGGCCCTGGGCAACCTGATCTAGTTAGAGGCATCTTTGCTAATTACAAAGGACAAGATGACCTTTGAGGGTCCCTTTCAACCCAATGCAATCGGTGAATTCTGCCTTGTCATGGTTTGAGACAGGAAAGCTTTAAGAAACCATAGAGAAGTCTTCCAAGAGGCTAGATAGGTCCAGGAGGTGGACCACAAAGTGTAATTTTTGCTCTTTCCTTCCCAGAATGCCTGTACCTAGCCTTTACAAGGGAACAGCACAAGCTGTCTCTTCCCCCTTTACCCCTCTCTCTCCATGCCGATGCTGCTCCCTTCCCTTGCTTTGTGTGGGAGCTGGGTCTAAAGCAGCCTTGGCAGGGGCCTGAAGCTGCCCAGATGAATTTTTCCTGTGTCAGACAGGTCTGGTAATGTGGGTGCAGAAAGCCTTAGTATGGGGAGAGGGGTATTCAGGGTTGGGATTTTGGTCTGGTTCTGGAGGGAGGTTTGTGGCAGCTTTGACCTGAGGAGGTTGAATGGATTCCTTTTTATTTGATCTGCTGTGCAGTGTAGCAGGCAGTTTGTGAGTGGCACTTCCAGTCAAACTTCAAATAATATTCTGTACTTCTGCCCAGTCCTGTGTGGAGTTTTCTTCAACAGCCTTGAAAGCCAAAGAGCCTCTCTTGCTCCCTAGAAAACCAAGACATGCCAAAACTCTTTTTCATGAAAGATAGCCCAGCCTACAGTAACTATTCTTTTCCCTCAGCTCTAGTGGCTTTCTGTTATCAATTAATGCCATCCACATTTTCAGCTTCCAGAAGACAAAGAGAACAGTCCTCTTAGAAAACTACCTCAGCTGTTTCTCCTTGGCTAGAGGAAAAAGATCTGGGGGTCCTAGTTGATGGGAGGTTGACCAAGATTCGTGCTATGGAGAGTTAGGCAACAATAAACCAATTACAAAGAGCCCCTCTTGTCCCTCCAATACAAAACCAGCACTGCCTCAAACAGCCTGAACTCCTGTTTGCTTCTCTCAAACACACCTCAGCAGGACAGTTCTCATTTCAGTTCCCATCAGACACAAGGCAATGGCTCCTTTGGTAGAAATGCGTGAAACACAATTACAGAATCACAGAGCATCAGCGGTTGAAGGGCACTTCTGGAGATCATGGAGCCCAACCCACCCTGCCAGAGCAGGATCACCCAGGAATGCCTCCAGGCAAGTTTGGAAAGTCTCCAGAGAAGAGAGTCCACAACCGCTCTGGGCAGCCTGCTCCAGGTCTCCAGCACCATCACAGTGAAGGGGCTTATGTTGAGGTGGAACCTGCTCGGTCTCAGTTTGTATCCATTGCCCCTTGTCCTATCACAAGGACTGGCACCTTCTTCATTCACCCCTCAGATACTTATAGACACTGATAAGATCCCCTCTCAGCCTTTTATTCTCAAGTCTACACAGCCCGAGGTCTCTTAGCCTTTCCTCATAAGACAGATGTTCCACCCCCTTGATCATCTTGTACTGCTTGCTGTGCAAGGCAGAAACTGGGAGAGGACTCTAGTTCTGAGATTTACTCANTCTCTTCGGGTCCCTTCCAACTCCTGACATCCTGTGGTCCTGTGGTCCTGTGATCCTGTGTGATCGAATGTAAAGAAAACTGAAAAACATAAAGAAAGCCTCTCTCAGTGTTCTCCCACAGCTTAGAAATGAGCACCAGGTCAGCAGAAAAACGATGATGTTTGACAGTTGCTGTGGTTTAAGATCGTTATAGTCTGCTAATAGGGACCAGTTGCATTTTCTGACATCCTTAAGACTTAAAATGTGGTTTTACTCAGAGAATATCTTGATTGCAGCAGAATGAGCAGTGAGTATAAGATTACTTACCTCTCTACATGTTGTAAGAGCTTTGGGTTTTTAAAATAAATACAGGAGGGATTTTTAAACTCCTCCTGATCAAGATTATCTGTGCTTGATGTGGAGTGTCATGGCCCAGATATTAATATTTTCTCTAGCTCCAAGAAATGAAGGGGAAAACAAAATGAATTAAATGGCAATCTGAGGCCATTTCCTTTCATCCTGTCACTTGTTACTAGGGAGAAGAGCCCAAACCCACCTCACTGCAGCCTCCTTTCAGGGAGTTGTAGAGAGCAATGAGGTCTCCCCTCAGTCTCCGCCAGGTCCCTCAGCTACTCCTCCCCAGCCCTGCTCTCCAGACCCTTCCCCAGCTTTGCTGCCCTTCTCTGGACCTGCTCCATTCCCTCAATGTCCTTCTTGGAGCAAGGGTCCCCAAAACTGAACTCAGTGCTCAAGATGTGGCCTCAAGAGTGCACAGCAGAGGGGAGTACATGCTGAGTGCATAACTCACACATGAAGGGACACTTTCAGCTTTTAAATGAAACCTTGATTTATGACAAAATCTTGATCTCCAAAGCAGGAATATCAATCAAGAGTGTAAAGTGTAATCAACTATCTGCTGGTGTAAATCTTAGTTTATGTTTGAGCTGAATTTTTGTTGCCTGCCCATTTGAAAACTGAAAACTTGAAAATTGTTGGGCCCCAGCCCTGTCCCTAAAGCACAAAACCTTTATAAAAGAAGTAATTCAAGAACTGTAAAAAGTTTGATTACAGGCAGGTTTTATGTTCCTAAATAAACAGAAATACCACAACAGTATGGGACAGTTTAAGTCCAAATTAGAGCTTTGATTAACATTCTGGATGTCATATGATTATTACATAAATATAACCTCTCTCATTGATGTTCCTGTGGATTAAGTAGTTCTGGTCACTGCTTTTTACTGCTCTAACATCAACAGTGCCCAGCCCTGTTACCCTTTATTACAGGCAGCCAGCTGATGTACCACATAGCCAGTGGCCCATGACAAAAACGGACTCTACAATCACAACAGGAAGAAAATCAGCTTGATACAACTAACAATTTCTGACATCTGATTTTGATGGAAATGGGACTACAGATTTAAGTCATCTGCGTTCAAATACCTAAGGAGGAAAATGTATTCCTGTATTATAACTTCCTTTAAAATGTCATCTTTCTAGAAAACTCCAGTCTCAGAGTGCTGGGGTGGGGGAGAGTTTTTAATCTACATCAAATCCAGCAATTTGCTGCTTCGTCCTCTTGGACTTCACAGTTTGTTTTTGACCAATGCAGACCTGTGTGCAGCCCTTCAAGGAGGATTGATGGCTGTGGGAAGCGGAGAGGTATCTATCCTCAACTGGAACAAGTCCCAGGAGGCAACTACTACAACTTCTAACACTTTATTATTGGTTAATTTGGGGACTTCTTTCACTCAAATGACATAGCTAGAAGGATGTCACTGCACAGATCAATACCTACTGCCTTGCCATTGATGTGCCTCCTACCTTAAACAACAACAGCTGTGCCTACAATCATCTCTGAGCTGTTCAGGATACTAATTGCTGTAAGCACACTACTCCTTGTAATAAACAGTCCAGGAAGATGCTGGTCTCCTAATGCATACTTGAAGAGCTTGCTGCACACTCTCCAGCAGCCTTTGCCATTTCATTTGCTGTCCTTACTGTTTTCTGAAATGCTTTCACTGCCACTTAAATGAAAAGTCACCTTTAACTGTGGCTTTGTATTGAAAAAAACGTAAACAAATAAATGGTTTAATTTATTAATAGATGTAGATACTTGCAGTTATTACACCTACCCAGGCACAAACCCAGGCTGGGTGAGGAGTGGCTAAGAGTAGCCTGGAGGAGAAGGCCTTGGGGGTGTCAGTTGGTGCCAAAATGCCCAGGACCCAGCACGGGTCACTGGCAGCCCAGAGGCAGCTGTGTGCTGGCTGCAGGCAGAGCAGGGAGAGTAGCAGCACAGGGAGGGGATTCTGCCCCTCTGCTCTGCTCTGCTCAGACCTCACCTGCAGCACTGCCTCCAGCTCTGGGGTCCCCAGCACAAGAAGGACCTGGAACTGCTGGAGAGGGTCCAGAGGAGGCCGTGAAGATGATTAGAGGACTGGAGAACCTCCCCTGTGGGGATAGGCTGGGAGAGTTGGGGGTGTTCAGCCTGCAGAAGAGAAGGCTCTGGAGAGACCTTAGAGTGGCCTGAAGGGGAGGGACTTCTTGCAGGCACTTGTAGTGACAAGGTGGGGAAATGGTTTGGAGCATGAGGAGGAGAGATTGAGACTGGAGACTAGGAAGACATTTAGGAAGTTTTAGGAAGGTCTGAAAGAGAATGAGGTCCTCTTAACATTCAGTAAAATATTCTCATTTATTACAAAAATCATTGGATATAAAGAGAGCCTTACAGGTGCATTTAACTCTCACAGGACAGAGAGAACTCCTCAGCCTTGCCTGAAGGGATGCAATATTGCTGTGCTGGAGCGCAACTTTGAGCTTCATCTGCACAGAGCACCACAGCCCTGCTGCTCTGCTCTTCTTTCTTAGCAGGAAGCATGATATTTCCTACCAGGGATGAAGCTGCCTTGAAACACCATCACTGCTTTGGAAGTGAAGTTCTGGTACCTGAAAGGGAGTCCTAGTGCTTTACTGAGAGGTGGTGAGTGAATGTAGCATGAATGGGTGTTAGTTCCTGTGGGGTATCTCCCAGCTTTTTCTTGTGGGCTTGCTCCAAGAGTTTATTGAAGTTAGCAATACAAAACATTTTAGTTCTCATTACACCTCTCTAGCCAGCTTTCATGGCCTCTCATTCCCTCTGCCCAGTCCTCAGTTTCCACAGAGTCCTCTCCTCAATGCTTCCCCAGGAGTAACCACTTCATCAGCTGTCTCACGTCCCTCAGGGAAAAGTGGCTGGGGCTAACCCATGGCCCTCAGCACTGCATCTCTGCCTCTCTGAAATACCTCCAGGGATGGAGATTCAACCACCTCCATGAGCAGCCTGTGCCAGTGATTGAGAATCCCTTCAGTAAAGAAGTTTCTTCTTGAAGAAGAGTTGGAAATGACATCAGATGGTCATTGAATCCAATGCCCCTGCCAAGGCAAGATCACCTAAAGGAGGTCACACAGGAACACATCCAGGCGGGTTTTGAATGTCTCCAGACACAGAGACTCCATGACCTCTCTGGGCAGCCTGCTCCAGTGCTCTGTCAACCTTAAATTAAAGAAGTTCCTCCTCATGTTCAGATGGAACTTCTGATGTTCAAGTCTGTGTCCATTACACACCTTGTCCTGTCACTGGGCACCACTGAACAAAGCCTGACCCCATCCTCCTGACAGCCACCCTTGAAGTGTTTATAAGCATTGATGAGATTCCTCCCTCAGTCTTCTGTTTTGCAGACTAAAAAGCCCCGAGTGTCTCAGCCTTTCTTTGTAAGAGATTCCCTGGGTCTCTCAGCATCTTTGTGGTTCTGTCAGACTCTGCTCAGTAGTTTCCTGTCTTTCCTGAACAGCGGAGCCCAGAACTGGATGCCATGCTCCAGGTGTGGCCTCACTAGGGCAGAGCAGAGGGGGAGGAGAGCCTCTCTGGACCTGCTGGCCACACTCTTCTCAACTCAGCCCAGTTCCCTTTTTGAAATCCCAGTATAGCTAAAGATTACTCAGCAGGCATTCACAGACTTTCATAGTAGTAGGGGACTCGAAGAGACACATTTGGCAGCACTTGAGTGACCAATATTCAGAAGGTAGAGACTGCTGTTGCCTGGTATGTAGCTTGCTTTTATTTTCATTTCCTGTTCAGGAGGGACATTACTGTTTGGGGAGAGTTAAATCTCCTTCAGGCATAAGAATCATTTATCCCTGGAGGTGCCAAGCTTCGATTAATAGCTCTTGGATTCTTCTTATTTATCTTAACTCCAATTTGTGCTGCTTGGCACTAAGGGTCCAGTTTGCTCCTTTCCTCATTTTTGGTTGTCCTTTCCCCCCCACTACCCAGAGTGTATTAGGGAGAGCTTTGAGGTTGCCACCTGAAGCTGAGGTATCCATTTTCATGTAAAGGCAATGTTTTACACTTGATTGCTCAGGATTTCTCTCGGGTGGAGAGTCCTGCTGGTACCGCATTGCTCGTCTCCCTTTTCAATGTTAATGAGAGTCTGAAACAATGTCAAATCAGAAAGAGATCCTCTCAACATCTTCCTAGGTTTTTAAAGCTCGCAATAAATCAGACACGACATCTGCTTCAGGATTTGATGTTCCCTCAGTTTTAATTTTTTTTTTATTTTTTTTTTGTGCAATAAAATCTTGGCCCATGTTACAGATTAACCACCTGCAAAGTTAGAGCTCCGTTCGCTGAAGCTATTTGCAGCCCTAATACAAGTACAAATTTAATCCAGCACTCTTAAGCCTCATTTACGTCGGACGGTTCAGAAGCACTCAAATCAATTTGCTGAAAGTCTGATAAATACTTCCAGCTCAAAGCTACTCTGAGTGTGGTGTCACACAAGAGGGAGATCTCGGATCGCCTTTGCTTTGGCAGAAGCCTAAACAAGAAATCTTCAAGATAACCACGGCACTGCCTGCTGCTTCGCTCCTTTCAGATACTCCTCACCTCTGCTTTCCCCTTACCAGTAGGCAACTAAGCCATCAACCCCAAAAGGAGGGGAGGGGAACCAAGAGCCTGGCTACATCACCACTTATAACTAGTGCAAAACATTTGTTAATTCAATGGTCAGCTTGCTTTCTGTTAGGCTGATGGGTTTGCATTGCCACAGATCATAAAGCACAGAGAAGCCCAGGAGCATTCAGCCCTGCCAAACTAACATCAACCTGTCAAGATCATCTGGATTTATCATAGAATGGTTTAGGTTGGAAGGGACCTCCAAGATCGTCCAGCTCCTACCCACCACCATAGGCAGGGAGACCTCCCACTAGAACAGGTCACTCAAGGCCTCATCCAACCTGGCCTTGAACATCTCCAGAGAGGTTGTGGAGCACAGAATCACAGAATGTGATCAGAGATGTGATCAGAGATCACATTCTGTGGTTCTGTGCTCCACAACCTCCCTGGGCAACCTGTGCCAGTGTCTCACTACCCTCACTGCAAAAAACTTCCTTCTGACATCCAGTTTCAATCTCCCCTCTGCCAGTTCAAACCCATTCCTCCTCATCCTGTCATGACAAGACCTTGTCAACAGTCCCTCCCCACCCCTCCTGTAGCCCCCTTCAGATACTGGGAGGCCACTCCAAGGTCTCCTGGAAGCCTTCTCTTCTCCAGGCTGCAGAGCCCCAACTCTCTCAGCCTGTCCTCA
>WBNM01013183.1:5374-17653 GCA_013399055.1 Ramphastos sulfuratus | reverse complement strand
TTGCTTGTTTGAGTTTTTTGTTTCTTTACCAGAACTGGAAGTAGCAATAGTGAAAAAAAGAAATCTAGAACGGAGTTCACCCTACAAGGTCATCTTCTTCTCTTCACTTTCTCTCATTTAAGGGCATGTGTATACTACATAGTAAGTGCAGAAACAGTTATGTGAATGATCATGTTTGTATCATGAAGGCATGAAGACATACTACAAAATATCACAGTATCACACAGTATCACCAAGGTTGGAAGAGACCTCAAAGATCATCAAGTCCAACCCATTACCACAGACCTTGAGACTAGATCATGGCACCAAGTGCCACGTCCAAACCCGCCTTGAACACCTCCAGGGACAGTGACTGCACCACCTCCCTGGGCAGCCCATTCCAGTAGTGAATGAAATATCTTCTAACAGTCACCAAAATAATCAAACATTTAACTAGAGAAAGCAAAAGAAAGCAAAAATCTCAAGAAATAAAAGCTTCAGATGAAATAATATCATTTTAAAGCTCACTTGCTATTTATCTCCTTAATATGAGAATAGTAAGGCAAAACAGTTGAACTTAAACAAATAATATAATGCACTCATCATGTATATCATCACTAATGAGGGGAGGGGAAAAATCAAACAAGCACATCATTCACAAGAATTTAGCTTCATAAGAATTTAGCTTCATAAGAATTTAGCTTAAAATAATTAAATTGTTTTTAATTTTTTTTCCCTTTGTCATGTCTGCTGCAGGATTGAAAATCAGGAGTACGACTTCATAGTTTAGCTCAGCTAAGTAACATCTGAAACGTGCTGGGAATTTCACTCCTGTGTGCCTGTTCCTCACAGTGGGGGTGGTGAGACACTGGCACAGGTTGCCCAGAGAGGTTGTGGCTGCTCCCTCTCTGGAGGTGTTCAAGGCCAGGTTGGACGAGGCCTTGAGCAACCTGTTCTAGTGGGAGGTGTCTCTGCCTATGGCAGGGGCTTGGAACTAGATGATCTTTGAGGTCCCTTCCAACCTAAACCATTCTATGCCTCTATGATTCTATGACTTTATAAATCAAAGCTATTTTGATTTTTTTTCTTAATTCTTCAACAATTTCCTCTGTAACTGATATAGATAAAAAGCTTTTTTTTTTTTTTCCCCATAGACAACACAGGCTTCTTGTTTACCTTTTTCACTTTATAATTACTTACGGTGATCCATCTTCTAGCACAAACAGGACCAAAAAAAAAAAGATAACATTCAGCATTTTTTTTCCCATCACTGCAACTCTTGGCAGAATATAGATTAAAAAACTTTCAATTCAGGGAGGGTAGAAGCAGTAGTGATCAATTGGTGGAAGCAACTTGACCGAATGGGAAAGCTGAAGGTTCTTCTGTGTGGAGAGCCATAACAACTCTGATGATATGGTATGCAAGGAGTGGTTTTCTCTGCAGAACTGAGTATTATTGTTTCTTGTAACAGATATAAACTACTGAACTATCAGATCTGCTGGTGCTGTTATAACATCAGACAAATACGTGAATTATATATATATGTTTCTATATATGAGGCTAGTGGCTGAAGATACCCTAAGATTATTCTTCCCTTTATTACCTCAATACAGACCTCCTTCTGTTAGACTAAATAACTTCATGGTGAACTCCACAGAATTTACCAAGGGTGAAACAGCATAAATTTGCTAAAATATCATTCCTCTTGCACAGAGGAGGATTATATTATTCCAAAAATTCTGTGCATGCAATTCTCTATTGCAAAACTTTACAGGGTGTTGGAAGGCTCAGGAGAGATTTGCGTTTTCTGCTAAGCTTTACAAAAATTCCTCATCAATACAAGCTGCCTTCAAAGGAATGTGTAGAGTGATTGCATCAGTGATGGTTTTTTTCCTAGGCAGCACATTACCACTGTCTTCTTAGGTTACATCTGGTCACTTTTGGCTGCAACACTGCTGTCTAGGTATTGAGGTGGTTGCTGTTGTAGGGCAAGGCTGCTGTGTTGGAAATCAGCATCTTGGAAATCACAGAATCACAGAAGGTTAGGAGCTGGAAGGGACCTCCAAACCTCACCCAGTCCAACCCCCCTGCCACAGCAGGATCACCTATACCCAGATCACACAGGAACACATCCAGGTGGGTCTTGAATATATTCAATTCCAGAGAAGGAGACTCCACAATCCCCCTGGGCAGCTTCTTCCACTGTTCAGTCACCCTTGCAGTGAAAAAATTCTTCCTCATGTTTGCATGAAACTTCCTATGCTTCCATCAGCATCAAAACCAAAGACTAAATGGAGGCAGTTGTTGTCAACAAAAAGGCAATTCTGCCACCATCATGTTAGGGATTATTTTAATGACATTCTCAGCACCCCCTAAACCTGATTATTTAAATGAACTACTCCACAACTGGATTTTAGGTATAGAATCATAGAATAGTAAGGTTGGAAGGGACCTCAAGGATCATCTAGTTCCAACCCCCTGCCATAGGCCTGTTCTAGTGAGAGATGTCCCTGTCTATGGCAGGGGGTTGGAACTAGATGGTCCTTGAGGTCCCTTCCAACCTTACTATTCTATGATTGTATGATTAATATGATCCAATTTATGTATAGATATAGAATCATAGCATCATAGAATCATAGAATCATAGAATCATAGAATCATAGAATGGGCTGGAAAGGACCTCCAAAGGTCATCTAGATATGTGTGTATATTAGCTGGAAGAGAAAGCTGGGACTTCTCCATGTGTTAGGTTTCATTCATTTTAGTAATGTGGTGTCAGTATACTGCCAAATTCCACAACAGAGTTGTTGCAGATGGTGTGTTTTAAATAGAACTGGCAAATTCTGTTGTTTCGCATGAGGTGCACTGAAGTGGTGCAATACTTTACGGGAAAGCTCAAAATGTTATTCTACATTAGGCTAAGGAAGATTGGATTAACTCCTCAAATGGAGAGGCTCATTTTTTTGCCAGCTGAGGACTTCACTGTGAGGTCTTGTGTCAGCATCCTCACCAGCTGTGCTTTGTATGACAGTGCAAAGAGTACAAAATAGTGTCAATTCATGGATTTCGCAGAGCAAGTGTTTCTGAATCTGAACTACCAAAGACATAGAGCTGAAGTTTGAAAATCATTCCAAAAAAAAATCAATCTCATTTGAATTAATGTGGATACCTTCACGAGGTTAACAAACTGAATGTGCTGTATGTTCTCTAAAATAAAATGCTGCAGAAAGATGCATTTGAATAACAGTAAACTTCTGAAATTTAGGGGGGAGTGCTCATTTGTCACATCTTAACGTGCCTTGAAAAGCAACTTCATTTGGGAAAATCAAAGTCTATCATTTATTTTCTGAGGCAATTGAAGTACTTTATTTTCTGAGGAATAGATGTGCTGTTTGCATTTAAAGTTGAAAGACAAACTTGCATTATTTCCACCTTTAATGTGAACTTATCACTCGAGGAGATGAATTTAAAGCTCTTTTTATTTCGCAAGACAAAAACCTGAGTTTGTAGATGCATCATAGACTTCTGCAAGCTGCTCCTCTAATAGATCTCCATTATCAAGACACTGCATTTGAAAAGTTATTTCAGTCACAGCCACTGAAATTTTGATTTCATTGTGTGGGTGTGTGTGTCTGTGTGTTAAAAGCTGCCATTGAACACTATCAGCTGATGTATTGATGATGTAGATAGGTCTCTGTCATAGTTTGAGACTACAAAGTGGAAGAATAATGAACTTTCAAGAACAGTTTCAGGTTAATTTAAATCAGTGATAGGATGATAGAGCTTTTATATCCTATGATCAATTGTCTTACCATAAAGATGATAAAATATTACTGATGTATGATAATAAATGAGAGCCTGGCTTTAGAGTTATAGACACTTCATAGGTATAAATTTGTGCAAGTATAGAGTTCACTGCATGATAGTAACATAGTGAGAAGATAAATCACTGATTCTAGCAATGTGAAAAATTCCTGAAGTAGAAAGGTATTATCATTGTAAAATAGATAGGCAAACTCAACAGGGAGTGTTGAAGCATTTTCTGATTTAAATATGCAATAAAATTAAGAATTCACAGATACAAGACTCTTTTCCTTGCACTCCTCCTAATTAAATCAGTAATTTCAGCTCAACATTTTCAGGCTTGCATAGTTTTTCTTTAACTTTGAGAATAAATTTCATTTGCCTTTCAAAAAAGATCATTCTTAGCTCCTTTCCTCCTTAAAGCAAATAAATAAATGAATAGTGTAATACTTCAACTAAAATCAAACACATGCTAAACATGGGACTGTGGACTGTATGCACTGAATAATCAGCCACAAAGGTAAGGATACCTTACAGTTTGTGATGTTATTAGGACAGTTTTGAAGTGTCTGAATTCAGTTTCCATACAGGGGAGAAACTGTGATGCTATCCTAAGAAATTTTGAGCATATTGAGAGCTTAGAAATGGTCTGGGTCTACTTAAAGACCTGTGAATCTTCATGAATTCTCAATTTACCCCTTCTGTGCCATGTGCCATGTTTGCTCTTCCTTCTAATGTGCTTTTCTGTAGCAAGACCTCCTCTGTGACTCGACTGCTGCCAGCATGAGCTGACACAATCTATAGCTGATCTTACTCAAAGAGGAGCTTGTTGCGGTAGGCCTAAGCAGGCCAAAATAGGCTTATATATGTCCTGGCTTGCCCAGAGATGTTTTTCTGCTCTTCTCTCCTGTTTTGGGGAGAAGTAACCATGGGAAAGAGGACGAAGAACCTGGAGCCACTGAGTCTGAGGACTGTGGCTTGCCCAGACTCATTTGCATCCTGTGGTAAACAAGGTACACATGGCTGCCTTGTGCAAGGCCTGTACTCTGCCCAAATTTGGGTAAAGCAAGCCTATGGCTTCACCTAATATGGTCGAGCTTGGCCAAGTGCCATCCTAATCTATGTCCAAAAGCCCATTAGTCCAGTATCTGAAGGGGGCCTACAGGAAGGCTGGGGAGGGACTATTTACAAGGTCTTGTAGTGACAAGACAAGGGGCAATGAGTTTAAACTGGCAGAGGGGAGATTTAGGATAGATGTTAGGAGGAAGTTGTTTGCAGTGAGGGTGGTGAGACACTAGAACAGGTTGCCCAGGAAGGTTGTGGCTGCTCCTTCCCTGGAGGTGTTCAAGGCCAGGTTGGATGAGGCCTTGAGTGACCTGTTCTAGTGGGAGGTGTCCCTGCCTATGGGAGAGGGTTGGAACGAGATGATCCTTGAGGTCCCTTCCAACCTTACCATTCTATGATTCTATGATTCTGTAAGATTGTTATTTCTCCATCCATAATGAAGGTTGTTAACCTAAACTCATCAAACATTTATGAAGTCTTTGAATTAGTGCATTTTTTGTAATTGCATCTTAATTTATAAATATTTTTTTTGTTTTCATCTTTGACTTTAGCTCTCCTTAAGATAAGTCAGAAGAATTTCATTCTAGAATGCAACAAACATGGTAACTTTTGTGAACATAAATTTTCTTTAGAAGATTGACAAGCTGAGTAAAAAATCCAATAACCTTCAAGACCTCTTTTATCATATTCCTGAATTACAATGAATTGTTCAGAGCCTGGGAGAGTTGTGGATTACAGACTGAATAGTGGAAAAGGTATTGAATGATGTTATGTTATGAATATATTCAAGATTTGCCTTGAAGGATATTGTTTTACAGCACAAAACATTTCTTAGGGGCAGACTATTCAAGACATCTTAATTGAATATAGGCAACAAAATAAAGATGGTTCATGTATTATTTTCCCCTGTTGTTTGTTTGAATTACCCTTGAACCTAATGTTCTGACTGGCTTCTTAAGGAGAATAAACAAGTGAGGAGAGTACAGTTTGCCATTATTTTTAGTAAACAGCTCAAAGAGTGTCAAAGAGCTGTTTAGTAAACAGCTTAAAGAGTGTCTTTGCTTTATGAAAAAAAAAAAAAAAAAAAGAGCCCCACAACATTTTAGATTCTTATGGCTACAGAAAAGAAAACAAGAATAGCTGTGGGTAAAGTAGATGTCNCCATGAATTGAAGTGGAATCGATCCACAAACTCTGCTTTTCCTTATATTAAAAATGACTTTAAATGTTTCAAAGAAAAAACAAACAGCAACAACAAAAAAACAACCACCAAAAAAACTCAAAACGAAAATACCAGCCACATCTTCACTACAGAAATAAAAAAATTATGGGAGAACTCTAGAATGAAAGCAAGGGAAAAGTTGTCTTCCTGAAACAAAGCAGCAATGCTCACACACCTCATTCCAGCCATGGGAAAAGGGAGCAAATGCTGCGTAGGGAGAGCCCTGGGACTGCTGGGGAACAGCCCAGGGATCAGTTCTCAGTGGGGCAACAAAAGAAGAAACTTAAACCAAAATCCTTCATTAAAAGGCTACAACTACTTGGAGATATTTGCACTCGAAGAGCCATTTTCTAACCACGACCCCACAGCAAAATCCTCTTCCTCCATTGAGATCGAACGCTGTGCTGGAGCGAGCGTACGCGAAACAAAGAGCAGTGGTAGGGAAAAACATACAACCAGGTGTAGACACACATCAGAACCTGTCCTCGCTGCAAGGAGATGGACACTGGGAAGCTGCCACCAGCCCCCTTTCTCCTGAAGGGCTGAGGAAAAGTGGTTCGGTTGAATATCGGCACCATTGAACAACTTGTAGTAAACACTACTCCAGAGCCACTCGCAACACGTACCAAACAGCTCCTCCAAAACACCCTGCTCTCAAGAGCCATCCACAAAGCAAAGCCCCCCTGCAGCCCTCTTTAAAGAGTTAAATTCCAGGTATGTTTAGATCTCCCTGCAAATACCCTTATCTCTTTAAATGCAGTTATTAAACAAACTGCCGAGCGCTTCCTACGCGGAATCTTCTTCTCCATGTAAGGTAAATGCAAAACCCAGCAAAGCTAAAACTCCGCTGCAGCTTAAATGCAACTCTAGAAATTTGCCCAGCAACTCAAGTTATTTTTGTGCATAGCATTTGAGTAACACTAGGGAGTGAAAAAAAAAAAAAAAAAGAGCCCCACAACATTTTAGATTCTTATGGCTACAGAAAAGAAAACAAGAATAGCTGTGGGTAAAGTAGATGTCTTTTTTTTAACTCATGAAAGAAATTGCATGCAGAGTTATACAAATGTTTGCTATGTGCTTAAAATTCAGCTCTTTAAACTGCATTTTCACATTTAAATGTGACTTCATTGAATTAAGTGGTGTTCTCTTTGGCATTAGAATGACTTGGAGGTTCTCTCTTATGCATGATGCAATATTAATAATTGATATTAATTTTGATATCCAGGCGAAGATTGTTAATAACTATGAAAACTGTTTATTAACATTAAATCTCACCAGAGAAATTATTTATGAAGTTTGAAACACAGGGTTTGGAAATTTATACACACAGGGAACAGGCAAAAGTGGAACACTTTAAGAGGTAACAAACAGACACAAACATTATACTGGAAGAGAAGGTTCTTGTGGTCACTACACCGCTTGTGGTTCATTACCCTGCTTAGCCACTGAATGGACGCAGGAAGCTCCTCTCTGCTTATGGCAGAAGGCAATTAGTGATTACAAGAGGCTTTAAGTATTTACTCACAAAATATTATCAGACAGTACCCAAAGAACATGGAGGGGTTGCTGTCAGTGGTCTCAAAGCCGTTAGAGGCTTTGGAGCTTGCCCAGGCTCTTTACTCAGGCAGCTGGAGTCGGGCACAGTCTCTGACCTGGTTCTCTGACACAGTCTGGCACAATCTCTGACTCCTGATTCAGAAGAAGCCTTGCAGGGGGACAGGCAGGATGCAATGCCATGTGCAGCCTCGGTACAATGTCATGGCTGTGCAGGCCAAGCACACACAGGCATTTAGAGCCTGTTCCTGATTGTGGAGTTTCCAGACAGTTCAGGATGCAATGAGGCAGCAGCAGCACCATGAATATAACAGCAGAGCGCACCTTGTGCTACCTGCTCATGCCTTTTTATCAATCCGGCTCGAGACTAATCATAGAATCATAGAATGGTAAGGTTGGAAGGGACCTCAAGGATCATCTAGTTCCAACCTCCTGCCATAGGCAGGGACATCTCCCATTAGAACAGGTCACTCAAGGCCTCATCCAACCTGGCTTTGAACACCTCCAGGGAGGGAGCAGCCACAACCTCCCTGGGCAACCTGTTCCAGTGCCTCACCTAACATCCAGTCTAAATCTTCCCTCTGCCAGTTTCAACCCATTGCCCCTTGTCTTATCCATTTCTTTAGGACAACATTGGTTACATCTAATTCACATCATCATGCCTGAGACTAGAGTATATTTAGTTTTGTCCATGTGCTGGTTTGAGGCTAATGGGAATATTTTAATGAGAAAAGATAGATTATAGGCTGTGAAAAGCAAACAGTGGTGATATCTACTTCACTCACAGGCTTGCTGAAATGTATAAAAACAAGGACACAAACATAGATAAGACAGAGAGTCTCCCCTAGGCTTCTGCTCTGTAACCCAACTAATCACTCTGCTTCTAATCCCCCTTGTCCATCCTCCAAACTCGCCTTGCATGTAAGGCAGACCCTGAGGTAAGGTAGAGGGGTGGGAAGAAGGTGGAAGGGTGGTTGGGAGACCCTCCTGGGGACTCTGGTTTCTGGCAGGGTTATTGTGTTTCTGTATTACCTTTAACTTGTATATTTCTGTATATAGCTGTAAATATTTGTGTATATTGTGCATATACCTGCTTGTATATTGTGCTAAGCTGTAAATAGAACTTCATTCCTTAACTTCCAGCCAGCTGAGTCTAGTCTGGGTGAATTCATTGTGTGTGCAGCTGTGTAACTCCCAAACCATCGCAGTCCAATACCTGCATCTTCAGATTAAGCCAATATTTCAAACATTTCCTTTCCAAAAATTACTTGGCTCCTTGAGTCTGGATTCAAAAGAATGCAGAAAAAGGGCCACAAGGATGAGCAGAGGGCTGGAGCTCCTCTCCTATGAGGAGAGACTGAGGGAGTTGGGGCTCTTCAGTCTGGAGAGGAGAAGGCTCCAAGATGACCTTATTGTGGCCTTTCAGTATCTTAAGGAGGCTACAAGAAAGCTGGGGAGGAACTTTTCAGGATATCAGGTAGTGATAGGACTGGGGGGAATGGAACCAATGGGTAGATTCAGACTGGATGTTAGGAAGAAGTTCTTCAGGATGAGGGTGGTGAGAGCCTGGAAGGGGTTGCCCAGGAAGGTGGTGGAAGCCTCATCCCTGGAGGTGTTTAAGGCCAGACTGGATGAGGCTCTAGAGAGCCTGATTCAGTGTGAGGTGTCCTTGCCCATGGTGGGAGGGTTGGAACTGGATGATCCTTTTGGTTCCTTCCAACTCTGACTGATTCTATGAGTCTATGACTCTATGAAAATAGGAAAATCAATAACCTTCCATTTGGCATTTTTTGATATTTAGATATTTGGCAAAATTAGATCTGGATAGAAGATGCCAGAGAAAATGATTGGAGTGAACAATGATAACATTTCCCCCAAACTCCTCTTGTTTGTATTTTCCACCAGATATTATCATTGGCAAAAAAAAGATGTAATGGTTCCAAGAGACATGTCCTCTCATATCTGTGATACTTTGAGAACTCTATTTACCTTTGGCTAGAAGGACAAATCTGGCTGAACTGTCTATCAACTGGAGGTTCAGTTAGGGTCTTCGAACACCAAAATGTCACAGTTCGATCTTACATCATTTATGTCAGAACAATAACCAAAAAATACAGCAATAGCTGCCTGGTAAAGCCTCAGGCAAGAACACTGCAAATCAGAAATAATCTCCTTTGCCCTCTGCAGCCAGAAACTTCCCATTCAAGGGAGTCCTTCAGCTAGAACATACTCCCTTGGTTAACTGGCCAAATTTCCTGGTTTTGCCACAGTATCACAGTCTGTTTTATCAGAGCTACTGAATTTTCTACAGCAGGAGCAAGGGAAAACATGACCATATTACCTACTCACCTACTAAAACTGTAAGCAATTCTCAGCTTTTAAAGTTAATTTTAAGCACTCTGAAGGTGAATATTTATACAATTGCACAATCAAAAAAAAAAAAAAGAAAAAAGAAAAAAAGCAGACTTGATAACAATGTCTAAATTGGAGTGGCTTTTCAAATTAAAGGAAGACAGTTCTTAAAGTAGATATTCTGCTATATAAGGAAGGGTTAATCTCCAGTATTCTGTTTGTTTTTATTGTGCCCATATATACCTCCATACTCTTTGCAAAGCTGGTCCTGCAAAAGCACATAACAACTATGGCATTGGAAATATATTACAGATGAAGGGCAGAACTAATCCATGTAGATAATACCAAAGTGTATTATTTCCCAATTTTCCCAATGCTTTTCCCAATCAAAATAACAACATNGGCCACACTATTCCTGATGCACAGTATATTTTTTTATAATGAGCTTTAGACCACCAAAATAAAGAGGGTTGCTATGTTAGGTCTGACTAGAAGAAATATTTTTGTCAACTGTGCGTGTGTGTGTCCCCCTTGAAAATGAGTTGTACAAGCGAAATTTGGATGGAGAGACAATTCTGGAGTTGGCATCTGCCTCACAGTGATCNACAATGTCTAAATTGGAGTGGCTTTTCAAATTAAAGGAAGACAGTTCTTAAAGTAGATATTCTGCTATATAAGGAAGGGTTAATCTCCAGTATTCTGTTTGTTTTTATTGTGCCCATATATACCTCCATACTCTTTGCAAAGCTGGTCCTGCAAAAGCACATAACAACTATGGCATTGGAAATATATTACAGATGAAGGGCAGAACTAATCCATGTAGATAATACCAAAGTGTATTATTTCCCAATTTTCCCAATGCTTTTCCCAATCAAAATAACAACATGTTAATAAACAAACAAACAAATAAATAAATGCATGACTAGAAAACATTGAACTCAAGTAAATTTACCTTTATAAGTACAGTAACCAACATTTACAGCACTTGCGAGACAGGAAAGCATTTAATATAATTCCAGAAGTGCTGCTACTAGGATTGTGTGAGCAAATATTATCTAAGAGAGGAAGCAATCTGTTAAGCTCAGAGTGAGGGTGGGTCTGTGACATGATCTGTTGTGTCAGGGGGAGTCAGAGAGCACACAACACAGCTGTCCTGCTTCCAGGGAGTCAAAAAGACATCGCTGCATGTAATGACCTCAGAGCAAAAGCTGGGTCACTGGGGCCATTGACCTATTTCTTNGAGCACAGTGATCCTAAGGAAGAGATAAAATAATGTCACACCCTCCCAAGGACTGCTTTAAAAGCTAAACCCAGCTATCACCTTCCTTTTCTCCAAGCTTAGGTTGTCATGTCTATTGCCAGAAAACATCTGTCTCTGCCTTGGAATTCTCAGCTTCACACTTCCTTCTGAAGGTCATGATTTTATCCTTTCTTTAACTAATAAATGTTTTAATTCTTTCCAGATTTTGGTGGAATAAGTTGCCTCAGCACTACCTACATCTATATGCAACTCAGCTAAAAAATGAAAATCGTGGGTCAGCAACATGCCCTTGTGGCCAAGAAAGCCAATGGGATCCTGAGGTGTATTAGAAGGGGTTGAAGAGGAAGTTTAAGGGGGAAAAGGGGGAAAAAAACAAACAAAACCCACCACAAAACCCCAAAAAACAAATCATGACAGAAAAAAGTAGGGAGAAGAAAGTCCAAATGAAAAGGCAAGAACTGTCTATCAAAGCTCCAAGTAAAACTTCTCTTCTCAATTTCTATGCTAAAAAGAATGCTCTGTTTAGTATCAAGCCATGGTTTGTTGTTTGGTTTGATATTCTTTCATAGAATATCTGCTTAGAATATGTAGAATAAAGTAGGTAGCTACTTGAATAGTAAAGTTCATTTCTAGCTGTGAGCAGCTTGCTTTTTGGTTAAGAGAAGTTTTGTCCTTCTGTATTACTTAACAGAAGGCAAATTACAGAACCACAGAATTAAGCAGGTTGGAAAAGACCTCTAGGATCGTCGAGTCCAACCTATCACCTAACCCTTCTAATGTACTAACCCATGACACTAAGTGCCTCACCCAACCTCCTCTTAAACACCTCCAGTTATGGTGACTCCACCACCTCCCATGGAAGCTGATTTCAATGGGCAATCACTCTTCCCATGTAGAACTTTTTCCTAAGTGAACCTTTTGTTCTTATTCTATGTAGAACTTTCTCCTAAATGAACCTCTTATACTTGCTTTTAAAAGCTGTCTTGCAACACAACTATATTTGATTGCTGTTTGTGCAGGTTTGAGAGTTACCTGCCCCCCCC
>WBNM01013181.1:5888-25113 GCA_013399055.1 Ramphastos sulfuratus | reverse complement strand
TGGATGTTAGGAAGGAGTGAGGGTGGTGAGACACTGGCACAGGCTGCCCAGGGAGGTTGTGGAGCACAGAATCAAAGATCACATTGGGTGATTCTGTGCTCCACAACCTCCCTGGAGGTGTTCAGCACCAGGCTGGATGAGTCCTTGAATGACCTGTCCTAGTGGGAGGTGTCCCTGCCTATGGCAGAGGGTTGGAACTAGATGATCTTTGAGGTCCCTTCCAACTTTACCATTCTATGATTCTATGTAAGGCAGGACCTGCTTGTTGAAGCTGGTGGCACTTCAGAACAATGTGGCCCACTTGGTGGATGAGAGAAAGGCCATGGGCATTGTTTATCTGGGCTTTAGTAAAGCCTTTGACACAGGATCACAGGATCAGAGGATGTTAGGGGTTGGAAAGGACCTCCAAAGGTCATCAACTCCAACCCCCCTACCAGAGCAGGACCACAGAATCTAGCACAGGTCACACAGGAACACATCCACACAGAGCTGGAAAGGCTCCAGAGCAGGAGACTCCACAACCTCTTTGGGCAAGCCTGTTCCAGGGCTCTGAGACCCTCACAGTCAAGTTATTCTTCATCCTGTTGAGGTGGAACATCCTCTGCTGTCTCCCATAGCCTCCTCCTGGAGCAACTGGCTTCTCATGGCTTGGGTGGGTACAAAACTGGCTGGGTGGCTGGGCCCAAAGGGTGGTGGGGAATGGAGGTAACTCCAGCTGGCAGTCCATCACAAGTGGTGTTCCCCAGGGCTCAGAAAAGCTGAGAATGGAGACTTGGGTGGGTACAAAACTGGCTGGGTGGCTGGGCCCAAAGGGTGGTGGGGAATGGAGTTAACTCCAGCTGGCAGTCCATCACAAGTGGTGTTCCCCAGGGCTCCGAAAAGCTTGGGGCCAGTCTTGTTTAACATCTCTATGGATGATCTGGGTGAGGAGATCAATGCATCCTCAGTCAGTTTGCAGATGACACCAAGCTGGGGGGGGAGTGGTGACCTGCTTGAAGGTAGGAAGGCTCTGCAGGGGGACCTGGACAGGCTGGCAGGATGGGACAAGGTCAGCTGTATGCAGGTGAACAAGGATAAGTTCTGTGTCCTGCACTTGGGTCACAACAACCCCATGCAGCACTCCAGGCTTGGGGCAGTGGCTGAAAGCTGCCCAGCAGAGAAAGACCTGAGGGTGTTGGTCACATTGAGCTGCTGCCTGCTGAAGTGGCCAAGGAAGCCACCAGTGTCCTGGCCTGGATCAGCAATGGTGTGGCCAGCAGGAGCAGGGAAGTGACCATGCCCCTGTACTGGGCACTGGTCAGGCCATGCAGTTTTGGGCCTCCCTCCACTGAGGGGCTGGAGTGTGTTCAGAGAAGGGCTACAAAGCTGGGGAAGGGTCTGGAGAACAGGGCTGGGGAGGTTTAGTGTGGAGAAAAGGAGGCTGAGGGCAGAGCTCATTGCTCTCCACAGCTCCCTGAGAGGAGGCTGCAGTGAGGTGGTTGTTGGTGTCTCCTCCAGTGATAGGAGAAGAGAAAACAGCCCCAAGCTGCAGCAGGGGAGATGTTTTCCAAGCAGGAGGAATGTCTGAACCTTCCAGCCTGCAGTTAGTTTCTAAAGAGTGGTGAAAGGGTAAGAAGAGATTTGGGTTGCAAGTTACTTGTTACACTGAGCTCAAACTGGAAGCACTAAAGCTGCTCCCTGATTGGCATTAAAACTAATTTCAGTGTAATTACTCATTAGGGCAGCCCAGCACTGCTGTGCCTTCGGTTTGTGATGGCACTCCAGGCAATCTGAGGAAGACTGGGGAGGGGGGAACAACAGGGAGGAAACAACCTGATCATTGAAAGCCATTCCACAGCTATCAGCAGTACCCAATTGCTACCAAGCTGGCATTTAGTGGCAGCTTGCAGTGGGGGAGAGTTGCTGCCTGCTCCTTGCTTACCTTCCCCATCCACTTTACAAGCCCTTTGTGCTCCTGTTTGCTTCACAGTTTGTTTTGCAGGCTCCTCTAGGTTTTTTTTTGTTGTTGTTGTCTTTGTCCAATCCACTTGTGATGCTGTGGGAAGGAGCAGCTCAGGCTTCCAGCCTGGAGTGAGGATCAAAGTGGGATTCTGCTCATGTAGGAAATGTTGGCAGCTCTCCCAGAGGCTTCAGCGTGGTGCCTGCAGGTTCTTCAGGCACTGTCTGCAGATCACTTCAGTCAGAGATGAATTTTTTCATTATATGGCAAGAAAAATACATGAGAGATGGGGTGGGGGATGTCTGGGAGATTAAGCAGAGGAATTCTAAACATTTATCAAGGGAATAATTTTCCTCAGAGAAATTTCAGCATTTCCCTTCTTTAAGGAGAAAAAAAATAAATATGTGTGTTAAGGTTTAACTGAACAGAATGATTTTGAAAGGTAGGAGAGATCCATCCTTTGCTTGTGGGGTGAGGCAAAGCACCAGGCAATGTTACCAGGATTTGCAAGATACCAAAAGTGTGCCTGTGAGGTGGTGGAGGGTAGGTGGTGTGCACTTGGTGGGTGAGTGAGGGATCACAGAATCCTGGAGTGGGTTGGCTTGGAAAGGAACTTCAAGTTCCAACCCCCCTGCCATGGGCAGGGACACCTCACACCAGAGCAGGTTGCTCAGAGCCACATCCAGCCTGGCCTTAAACACCTCCAGGGATGAGGCTTCCACCACCTCCCTGGGCAACCTGTGCCAGGCTCTCACCACCCTCTGGCTGAAGAACTTCTTCCTAACATCCAGTCTGAATCTCCCCACTTCTAGTTTTGCTCCATTCCCCCCAGTCCTATCCCTGACACCCTAAAAAGTCCCTCCCCAGCTTTCTTGTAGCCCCCTTCAGATAATGGAAAGCCACAGTAAAGTCTGCTCAGAGCCTTCTCCTCTCCAGACTGAGCAGCCCCAACTCTCTCAGCCTGTCCTCACAGCAGAGCAGCTCCAGCCCTCTGCTCATCCTCATGGCCCTTCTCTGGACACCTTCCACCACATCCCAGATCTTTCTTGTAACAGAGGCTCCAGAACTGGATGCAATACTCCAGGTGGGTTCTCAGCAGAGTGGAGTAGAGAGACAGAATCATTTCCACCCTCATGCTGAAGAACTTCTTAACATCCAGTCTGACTCTCCCCAGGTCTAGTTTTGCTCCATTCCCCCCAGTCCTATCCCTGCCTGGCTGCAGAGAGCTGATGGAGAACGTGGAGGCTGCCAAGCTAAAACAACATTGGGATGGGCTGCCCGGGGAGGTGGTGGAGTGCCCATCCCTGGGGGTGTTCAAGCAAAGCCTGGATGGGGCACTTAGTGCCATGGTCTGGTGGATTGGCCAGGGCTGGGTGCTAGGTTGGGCTGAATGAGCTTGGAGGTCTCTTCCAGCCTGGCTGATTCTATGATACAAGGCCTGCAAGGGCTCAGCAGGCTGCAGGCCACAGCTCAGAATTCCCCTGCCAGCCAGCAGCCATCCCCCACACACAGCACGGGCTGAGGTGGTGGAGTCCCCACCCCTGGAGGTGTTTAAGAGGAGCCTGGATGAGGCACTTGGTGCCAGGGGTTAGTTAATTAGAAGGTGTTGGGTGAGAGGTTGGACTGGATGATCCTAGAGGTCTTTTCCAACCTGGTTAATGCTGTGATTCTGTCAGTCCTGTACTGAAGCAGCAGCTGCCTGTTGTGCTGAAAATGAAGTGTTTTGGCTTTTCTGTTTTGAAAGGAGGAGGTGCTCCCTGGGTTCAGCAGTTGAAATAAACATGGGAAGCAGTCAAAGAGTTCAGCAGCAAGGTTCAGAAGATGCTACTTCAGAAGGCATTCAGCTGGGGCAGCTGTAAAAAATGTTGGCTTTTAGAACTGCTTCCCTATAGATTAGTCCTCAAACTGTTTCAGGGGGTTAAATAATATTATTGATGTCATTAGCTAATAGAAGGGGAGGAAATAAAAGCTCTCTGCAAGGGGAAAGTCTTTAATTGAAGTGGAAAGCAATGCTTGAACCCAGCTGGGAGGCACTCAAGCAGGCTCTCTGCAAAAGGTGCTGAAAACTCTGGGCACCAAGGAGGGTTTTGGTGAGGGCTGGCTGCTCCTTGCTCCTCAGGGGCAACATAGTATGGAAGGAGTAAAGGTAGGTGCAGTGAGTAAGTCTCCAGTCCAAGGAACAGCCTCAGATATAAGCAGGAGAGCAGCCTGGCACCATCAATGTGCCATTTAATTGGCACTCTGATTGTCATCTGGAAGCAGAGAGGCTGAGACCTGGAGGGAGTGAGTCTGGAGAAGGGAAGGCTGAGAGGGGATCTGATCAATGTCTATCAGTATCTGAGGGGTGGGGGTCAGGAGGAAGGTGCCAGGCTCTGTGTGGTGGTGCCCACTGATAGGACAAGGAACAATGAGCACAAGCTGGAACCCAGGAGGTTCCACCTCAGCATGAGGAGAAACTTTACTGTGAGGGTGCAGAAGGCCTGGAGCAGGCTGCCCAGAGAGGTCGTGGAGTCTCCCATTCTCACTATTGAGAACTTCTTCCTAACATCCAGTTTAAAGTCTCCCCTCTGCCAGTTCAAACCCATTCCTCCTCCTCCTGTCATTACAGGACCTTGTAGTCTCTGCCCAGCCTTCCTCTAGGTCCCCTTCAGATGCAGAAAGGCCACTCCAAGATCTCCTCAAAGCCTTCTCTTCTCCAGGCTGAAGAACCCAAACTCTCATACCTGTCCTCATAGGAGAGGGAGAGAAGAGTCCAACCCTCAACCCAGCACCACCATGGCCATTAAGCCATGCCCCAAATTGCCATGTCCACAGGTCTGTTGAACACCTCCAGGAACAGTGACAGCAGCCTGTCCCAATGCCAGCCTTAGAGCTCTTTTCAGACCTTCTGTGATTCTGTGATGTGGAATATTGTGTCCAGTTCTGATCTTCCCAGGTCAGGAGGGACAAGGAGCTAGTGGAGAGAGTTCAACAGAGGGCTATGAGGATGAAGGGACTGGAGCATCCCTCTTAAGAGGAAAGGCTGAGAGCCCTGGGGCTGTTTAGGCTGGAGAAATGAAGGCTGAGAGGGGATCTGATCAGTGTCTATCAAGAGCTGAAGGGTGGCAGTCAGGAGGATGGAGCCAGGCTCTCTTCAGTGACACCCAGGGACAGGACAAGGGGCAATGGATGTAAACTCAATCTCAGAAGGTTCCACCTCAGCATGAGGAGAAACTTGTTTGGTGTGAGGGTGCTGGAGGCCTGGAGCAGGCTGCCAAGGGAGCTTGTGGAGTCTCCTTCCCTGGAGACCTTCAAAACCTGCATGGATGTGTTGCTGTGTGACCTGCCCTGGGTGATCCTGCTCTGCAGGGCAGTTGGACTGGATGATCTCTGGATATCCCTTCCAGCCCCTGGCACTCTGTGGTTCTGTGACCCTCCTTGGGGTGCCTGCCAGTGCCTGACTGTGCTGAGGACCAGCATTTCTCTTTGGCTCAGCAAAAAGGCTGAGATTCTGCAAGCTGGACAGCACAGTGAGCTGGAAGAATGCACTTGGTGTACTGAGGCAACCAAGAAGACCATTTGGGATCAAAGGGGAAAAGGATCTGTGGGTGCTAGGGATGGGAGAGTGACCCTGAGCCAGCAATGTGCTCTGGTGGGCAGGAGGGGCAATGCCAGCCTGGGGTGGGTTAGAAGGGCTGTGGTGAGTAGGTGGAGAGAGGTTCTCCTGCCCCTCTGCTCTGCCCTGCTGAGGCTGCATCTGGAGTAGTGTCCAGTTCAGGGCCCCCCAGTTCAAGGACCTCAGGGAACTCCTTGAGAGAGTCCAGTGCAGAACCACAGAGATGAGTAAGGGAGTGGAACAGCTCTGTGAAGCTGCTGGTGTGAGCTAAAAAATGGTGCAGGTTTTGCAATGAGTGTGAGCTAAAAAATGGTGCAGGTTTTGCAGTGAGTGTGAGCAAAAAATGGTGCAGGTTTTGCAGTGAGTGTGAGCTAAAAAATGGTGCAGGTTTTGCAGTGAGTGTGAGCTAAAAAATGGTGCAGGTTTTGCAGTGAGTGTGAGCTAAAAAATGGTGCAGGTTTCGCAATGAGTGTGAGCTAAAAAAATGGTGCAGGTTTTGCAGTGAGTGTGAGCTAAAAATGGTGCAGGTTTTGCAGTGAGTGTGAGCTAAAAATGGTGCAGGTTTTGCAGTGAGTGTGAGCTAAAAATGGTGCAGGTTTTGCAGTGAGTGTGAAGCTGCTGGTGTGAGCTACTGATTGGGAGAGGGATGCTGGACAAGACTAAATTGTGAGCTGTGGAATGGGTAGTTAAGAAGATCTTGTCAAGATCTCTTGTTGAGAGTACTTCACAGAATGTTAGGAGTTGGAAGGGACCTTAAAAGATCTGCTTGACTTCCTGTGGTCAGTACCAAAGTATCCCTGTTCCTGGCTCTAGGCATCTGGCAGAATCCCTGTATTGACCTAAAAAGTCTGGATTTTAGCATGCAAACAACCCCCTGTGGCACTGAACTGCCATGGAATTGGTGACTGCATTTACACCACTGCTCAGCAGGGGAGGGAAGCTTTGTCCAGCTGGCAGCATGGGCAGTGTCTGAGAGGAGGTAAAACATGACTGAGAGCTGGAGGTAAAAAACACAGCTGAGAGCTTCAGGAAAAGTGGAAGATGTGATGGAACAGTAACAAGCAGGTGAGAAGGGAGGGAGGACATTGCCCATGGCCCTATGGAGCTGGGACTGGTTTGTGGTAGTCACAAAATCACAGAACTTTAGAGGTTGGAAGGGACCTCCAGAGCTCATCCAGCAGGGTAGTTCCCACAGGAATGCATCCAGGTGGGTTTGGAAAGCCTCCAGAGAAGGAGACTTCACAACCTCTCTGGGCAGCCTGCTCCAGGGCTCTGGCACCCTCCATGTAAAGAAGTTTCTCCTCATGTTGAGGTCAAACCTTCTACATTGTCCTCGATCCCTTTTGTGTGTGTGTGGCTGTGTGAAGTGGTGTTTAGTGGGGAAAGGAGGAGGTGTCTCAGTTCTGCCCACACTCCTGTCACACTGTGCCAGGCTGGCATGCAGAAAGTTTGGTCTCCCACTGCCATGGTCCAAAAATGGTCCAAAAAATACCAATCAGAGAATGAGTTTCTGCTACCAGAGAATGAGTTCTGCCAATTCAGGACCTATCTGTCAGGTGGCACTTTGGCTGGCAAAGTTTTTGGAGTTTAAAACCAGTGCTGGTAGATTTCTTAGTGCAGCTGAGATGCTCTGAGTGCATCTGCCTCAAAGCTGAGTTGTTCAGGTGACCTTTGGGGTTCGTGTCCATGGAGACACCAGCCCACGTGTGCTGCTAGCATGATGGGTGGAGATGCTGCACCTTGACTTGCTCTACCAGTCCTGGAGGAAAATCTGGGCCATTTTAGCTTGTTTCCACAATTCCTAAGTGAACAAGCAAGCATGAGGTTGCAGTGTGGAGAATGTCATCAGGTGGCTTCAGCTTGGCAAGTGGTTAGGAATTCAGAAACATCCAAAGTACCCTGAGCTTTAGGATTTAGTTCCTAATTGTGCTTCTTGTAACACTCTGTGGTAATTGGGGTCCAGCTGCTCCAAATATTAGTTAGATTTGCTGGCTGGATTGCTTTAATAGGATTTGGAGAGCAGCTCTTGGTAGGTTGCAGCTTGTGCTGTTAACTTGCCAACCTTTCAATGCGCTAATCCCAGCCCTTTATCCCGGCTCTGAAGCAGCAGAGCAGGAGGATGCTCATGGCTGAGCACAACCACAGGGCTTTGTAGAACATGAAGCAAGAGCTGTTCATCCTCTTTAGGAGCTCTGTGAGATGATGGCCAACATCTTAGGAGAGGGAGGAAAGGCACTGTGTGAAGAACTGGGTGACCTCAGTGAAAGGCAGGAAGGGATCTGTGTTTCCACTGCCATACCCAGCTTGCCACCAGTGCCAGTGGTGAGCAATCACCCACATGATTTAACATGGGTTTAAACTGGCAGAGGAGGGATTCAGACTAGATGTTAGGAGGAAGTTCTTTACAGTGAGGGTGGTGAGGCACTGGCACAGGTTGCCCAGGGAGGTTGTGGCTGCTCCCTCCCTGGAGGTGTTCAAGGCCTTGGATGAGGCCTTGAGTGACCTGTGCTAGTGGGAGGTGTCCCTGCCTATGGCAGGGGGTTGGAACTGGATGATCCTTGAGGTCTCCTTCCAACCTTACCCTTCTATGATTCTATGAATTGATTTCAGTTCCTGATGGCACAAACCTGGATGAGTTTCCACTTCTCAAATGAATTTTTTCTATTCATTTTGTTGTTACTGTTGGGAAGAGTTCTGCATGCTCCTGAGGTGGAGGAGAGCGTTGGGTCTGGATGGCTTTTGGGACAGAGAACACAAGTTGGGTTACTTTATTGCTAAACATTTGGTACTGCATCTGCTTACCAAAGCCATGAAAGTGTTGTTTGCTGCTGAGGTCATCTTTTGCCCTCAGCTTTCACCCTTACCACTTCCATTGCAGTGGAGCTCTGGTCTGCTTGCCTCGACAGTGACATGTCCTTGAATACCTCCCATTAGCGTTGGGTAGTTACCTCTGCCTGCATGTCAGCCTTCAGTTTAATGACCTATTTTGTGTGTGTTCATTTCCTTTTGTTTCCCATCGTGGTTTTGTTTATTTCTTTTTTTTTGTGTTTTGTTTTTTTTTTTTCTCCTGTTCTCTCTCTTTTTTTTAACAAAACCAACCCAAAAAAACCGTGGTGATGTTTGCCCTTCATATTCCCCAATGTTTGCACATGCCAAGATGTTGCCATCCCAACATTACCTCCCACTTCACTGACCAGTGCCACTAATGACCATCTAGCACCAGCTACAACAGGACCACTGCCTTCAGCCCCACGGGATGTTGTGGCCACCCTCGTCTCCACTCGCTTCATCAGACTGACGTGGCGGACGCCTGTGTCGGACCCCCAAGGAGACAACCTCACCTATTCCATCTTCTACACCAGGGAAGGTATAAACAGGTAAAGAGCTCAATGTGTGCAATGCTTCCTGCTCTGTCATGGATTCATTGGGTGCATTTGAAGGGCTGGAAGGGACCTTGAAGATGGTCTAGTTGTAACTCTCCGGCCATGGGTATGGATGCCTGCCACGAGCTCAGGATGATCAAGGCCTCATCTAACCTGGCCTTGAACACCTCCAGGGAGGTTGTGGAGCACAGATCTCCAGGGAGGTTGTGGAGCACAGAAGATCTTCAGGGAGGTTGTGAAGCACAAAAGACCTCCAGGGAGGCTGTGGAGCACAGAATCACCCAACGTGATCAAAGATCACGTTGGGTGATTCTGTGCTCCACAGCCTCCCTGGGCAACCTGTGCCAGTGTCTCACCACCCTCACTGGAAAGAATTTCTTCCTAATATCCAGTCTAGATCTGCCCTACTCAATCCATTCCCCCTCATCCTATCACTACAATCCCTTGTAAAAAGTCATAGAATCACAGAGTTGTCAAGGCTGGAAGGGACCTCAAGGATCATCTTGTTCCAGCTCCCCCTACCATGGGCAGGGTCACCTCACACTAGATCAGGTTGCTCAGAGCCACATCCAGCCTGGCCTTAAAAATCTCCAGGGATGAGGCTTCCACCACCTCCCAGGGCAACCTGTGCCAGTGTCTCATGACACTTTTTCATGCTGGCTTTGCTTAGGACCTTAAGTGTCTGATGCTCCAAGTGTCACAAGCTGTGGAGCCTGAGGACTTGTGTTCCCATCCCTCCTGCACCCTGCTTAGAGGTTTGTTATCTGCTTCCTTGCTGCATGCTCACACTCCTCTGGGAGTGCCTGTGCCTGTGTTTGATTGACTGCCAACAGTTGCTACCTGCCTTCAGCAGGCAGCTTGGAGGCTAAGAGCAAGCATGGGCTGTACCAGCTCCTCAGGAACACTGACACTGCTGGCAATGCCATCCCCAGCAGGCAGGGAAGCCTCCTCCAGAGGAGCCAAGTGGTGCTGAGAGCCAGCTTCATGCTTCACATCCCTGCAGGTGTAGAGACAACTGTGTCCTAGGTGCTAAATCTCTCCTCATAATCCCTGCCAACAGAGATTCCCTGGATCTGAAGCAGTTGTAAGTTTTGGACCTATTATCCTGATGGTTTAGTTCCATCATTTTCCTTCCTGATGGGAACTGCTGCTCAGAATCATAGAATCATAGAATGGTAAGGTTGGAAGGACCTCAAGGATCATCTAGTTCCAACCCCCTGCCATAGGCAGGGACACCTCCCACTAGTACAGAGTGATTGTTTCACATGGTTGTGACCAGTTTGCAGAAGCTGGAGCTAACAGTCATTTTGAGCAATGCTTAATTAATTGCAAATTAGCTTCTTACCAGATTTCTTACTCAAGAGAAAATGAGCTGCTTGCTTGCTGGCTTAGAGTGTGAGACCTGGAGTTAAGAAAGTCATTTGGAGAGAATAAACCCCACACAACTGTGTAGGGTGAACTGCCACTCTTCACCCTGTGGCTAGACATCTTGTCTGGGCTCAGGACCAGCAGCTGAGGCAGCTGATGACATTTTCTTTGCCTCACAAAGATTTTCCTACTACTGCCTTGCTTTGGTGATGTTAATTCTTACCTAATCATAGAATGGCTGAAGTTGGAAGGGATCTCAAAGATCATAGAATCATAGAATCAAGCAGGGTTGGAAGGGACCACAAGGATCAGCCAGTTCCAGCCCCCCTGCCATGGGCAGGGACACCCTACCCTAGATCAGGCTGCCCACAGCCTCATCCAGCCTGGCCTTAAACACCTCCAGGGATGGGGCCTCAACCACCTCCCTGGGCAACCCCTGCCAGGCTCTCACCACTCTCATGCTGAAGAACTTCCTCCTCACCTCCAGGCTGAATCTCCCCACCTCCACCTTTGCTCCATTCCCCCCCAGTCCTGGCACTCCCTGAGATCCTATAAAGTCCCTCCCCAGCTTTCTTGTAGCCCCCTTCAGATCCTGGAAGGCCACAAGAAGGTCACCTGGGAGCCTCCTCTTCTCCAGACTGCACAGCCCCAACTCTTTCAGTCTGTCCTCACAGCAGTCAGCTCCAGCCCTCTGAGCATCCTTGTGGCCCTTCTCTGGACACCTTCCAGCACCTCCAGATCCCTCTTGTCCCAGGGGCTCCAGAACTGGATGCAGCACTCCAGGTGGGGTCTCACCAGAGTGGAGCAGAGGGGCAGAATCCCCTCCCTGGCCCTGCTGCCCACACTTCTGCTGCAGCCCAGGCTCTGGTTGCTCTCTGGGCTGCAAATGCACACTGCTGGCTCCTGTTGAGCTTCTCCTCCACCAGCACCCCCAAGTCCCTCTCCTCAGGGCTGCTCTCCAGCCAGTCATCTACTCCAGCCTCCCTGCCATGTGCAGAGACACCTCTCAACTAGTCCAGGTTGCTCAAGGCCTTACCTAACCGTGGACTTAAAAACCTCCAACACTGAAAATCATAGGATCATAGAATGGCTGGGGTTGGAAGGCACCTCAAAGATCTTCTACTTCCCACCATAGTAGGGAACACCTCTCAGCCAGACTCATCTGCTCAAGGCCTCCTCCATCCTGGCCTTGAATACCTCCAGGGAGAAGGCAGCCACAGCCTCCCTGAGCAACCTATTTCAGAGTCTCACCACCCTCACACTGCAGAACTTCCTCATCTCCAGTCTAACTCTGCTCTGCCTCAGCTCCAAACCATTCCCCCTTGGCCTGTCTCTGGATGCACTCAGCAGAAGTCTCTCTGCAGCCTTCCTGCAGGATCCCTTCAGGCACTGGCAGCAGCTCTAAGGTTTCCTCAGAGTCTTCTCTTCTGCAGGCTGCACCCCTCCAGCTCCCTCAGCCTCTGCTCACAGCAGAGCTGATCCAGCCCTTGGACCACCTCTGTGCCTTCCTCTGGACCCTCTCCAGCAGCTCTAAGTCCTTCTTATGCTGGGACAGCAGCACTGGAGGCAGGATTGGAGGTGAGGTCTGAGCAGAGCAGAGCCAAGGGGCACAATCCCTTCTCTTGCCTTGCTGCCCACACTCCTCTGGCTGCAGCCAGCACACAGCTGCCTTCTGGGCTGCAGGAAGGCACTGCTGGCTCCTGGGGAGCTGCTCAGCAACCAGCAGCCCCAAGGCTTTTTCTTCAGGGCTGCTCTCAACCCACTCTGCACCCTGCCTGCATTGGTGCCTGGGACTGGCCTGACCCAGATGTAGGAGCAGAAAATAGGTGGGGTCTTGCCAGCTCTTCTTGCTTCTTGCCTGTGAAGGTGAACCTTCCTGGCTGTAACCACTGGGTTTTTAGAAAGAAACACCCTGGAGGTGGCTTTGTGTCCTGTATTACTTCTGAGGAAACAAAATGCATCTCCTTCCACTATGTGCAGGATTATAGAAAGCTAGAAAATGCTCCTCTTGGACCAAAAAGCATTTGCAGGACAAAGGGTAAGAGGAATCCCAAAATTTGTGGTGATTACCTGAGGAAATTCTAGGACAGGCTGCTGAAACTGCTGTGTCCAGTTCTTGCCAGCAACCATCTGGATTTGGCTTGTCCATGTTCTGTGGACTGTNGGCTGAGAGCCCTGGGGTGAGAGCCTGCAGAAGAGCAGCCCCAGAGGGGATCTGAGATCTGATCAGTGCTCAGCAAGAGCTAAAGGGTGGGGAGCAAGAGGATGAGGCCAGGCTCCTCTCAGTGGTGTCAGGTGACAGAAGAAGGGGCAATGGAAGTGAAGGTTCCAGAAGGTTCCATGTGAAGAGGAGGAGAAACTTGTTTGGTGTGAGGGTGCTGGAGGCCTGGAGCAGGCTGCCCAGAGAGGTTGTGGAGTCTCCTTCTTTGGAGAGATTCCAGCCCCACCTGGACATTGTGATGCTGGGCAGGCTGCTGTGGCTGCCCTGCTTTAGCAGGGGGGTTGGACTGGATGAGCTCTGAAGGTGCCTTCCAACCTGTGAGGTTCTGTGGTTGTGTGACTTTCCACAGCACAGTGTTTCTGCTGGTGCTTATAGAGGAGCAGGTAGCTTCACTGACTTCATGAGATCTTAAGTGTCCTCCTGGAGCAGGGTTCAAAGCCAGCTCTGAAGGCCTCTCTGGTTTCTCAACTTGCCCTCTCCTTTGCCTTTTGGAAGCTTTTTGTTGTGCATCACAGGAGACAGCTGCTCTCACACCTTTCACAGAGGGCTAGGAAAACACTCTGAGAGCCTTCCAGCCTGCACTGGAGAATGAGAACAGCAAAATAAAACAGACAAAGAAGGAAAGAAGGAGGAAAGTTCTCTTTAGCACTCAGCTGCTGCACTGTCTGACCAGCTGGCTGGCCCTTGCTGGCTGGTTGTTGAGTAAGGCAGGTAGATGAGTGTGTCACAGGCACCTAAGCAGTTGGAAGTCAGCAGGTTTGGATGTTAAAGCTTGGGTGTGCATCCCTCCTTTCCTCTTCAGTCTTACAAACCACTGCCTAAGTGGTTGCTTTGTAGGCCTTGAATTATGCATGAGCATAGATCTTTGCTGGGCTTTAAGTGCCTGTGTGCCACCTCCTCCTCCTGGTACATTTTTGCCTACTTGAGCCATTTTCATTTCATGCCTTGCTGGATCCTCATAGTTAAGCTCTGTGTTGTCTCTTCTGTATCTGAGCAGTGATCAGACTGGATATTTTGATTTATTTTCTGTTAAAATCAGGCTGGTGAAAAGCAAAACCCCCACATATAACAGACAATGGGTTGGTTAGATGTCCTGATATCTCTTAGACCATCTTGAAAGGGCTGTAGAGAGGTGTAACACAATCAAGACTGCCCAGCTAGCATGGTAGGAGTTGGAAGGAGCCTCCAGAGATCATCCAGTCTAACCTTGCTGCTAAAGCAGGGCCACCCACAGCAGCTTGCCCAGGATCACAATGTCCAGGTGGGGTTGGAAACTCTCCAGACAAGGAGACTCCACAGCCTCTCTGGGCAGCCTCCTCCAGGCCTCCAGCACCCTCACAGCAAAGAAGCTTTTCCTCTGCTTCAGATGGAACCTCCTGGGTTCCAGTTTGTGCCCATTGCTCCTTGTGGTGTTATTAGGCAATGCTGACAAGAGCCTGGCCCCATCCTCTTGCCCTCCACCCTTTAGCTCTTGCTGGGCATTGCTTAGATCCCCTCTGGGGCTGCTCTTCTGCAGGCTCAACAGCCCCAGGGCTCTCAGCCTTTGCTCCTCACAGGGCTGCCTCAGTCCCCTAATCATCCTTGTGGCTCTCTGCTGGACTCTCTCCAGCAATTCCTTGTCTCTCTGGAACTGGGGAGCCCAGAACTGGGCACAATACTCCAGGTGTGGCCTCCCTAGGACAGGATAGAGGGAAGAGAACTTCCCTTGACCTGCTGGCCACACTCTCCTTAATGCACCACAGGAGACTATTGGCCCTTCTTAACCACAAGGGCACACTGCTGGCTCCTGGTGAACTTGTCCACCAGAACTCTAAGGTCCTTGCCATTATGAAGGTCATCCTCATGCTGTGAATTTTAGGAGTCCTTAAATCTCTCTGCAGTGCTGGAGCTGTGCAGCTCCTGAGGTGGCCTCAGCCACCACTGATTTATGTTTCTTTTGTCTGCTCACTGGAAGGAGATACACCCAGAAACATGGTAAATGTGTTCCTTAGCTTTGCCCTTTGAACCTCTTTAGAAGGCTGCAAGGTGACTGGAATGTGCTTTCCCCCTTGTAGGCATGGGAGGCAATTCCAGGTCCTCTTTGTGCTGGGGCAGTGCTGCAGGTGAGGTCTGAGCAGAGCAGAGGGGCAGAATCCCCTCCCTGTGCTGCTGCTCTCCCTGCTCTGTCTGCAGCCAGCACACAGCTGCCTCTGGGCTACCAGTGCCCAGTGCTTGGCACCAACTGACACCCTCAAGGCCTGCTCCTCCAGGCTGCTCTGGAGCTACTCCTCACCCAGCCTGGATTTATGCTTGGGATTGCCTTGACCCAGGTGCAGAACCTTGCACTTGGTCTTGTTGAACCTCATCAGTTTGGCTTGAGCCCACTTCTGCAGCCTGGCCAAGTCCCTCCAGCATGTCAACAGCACCACACAGCTTGGTTGTCTCTTGGCTCTTCTCACCTCTGAACCAAAGCAATCTGATCAGACAGAGTGCACAGTTCCATGGTTGGTCCATCCTTGCAGTGAGGATAGTTTCCCCTGAAAAGGGGATGAAAATTTAGATGGGTTGAGGTGGCAAAGAAAGGTTTGACTCTGTGAAAGTTCAGATGAACACTCAGGCAGAAAAACTCCAAACTTCCAAGGTCTGGAATAAAATAAAAGAAGTGGCTAGCACGTGGATTGTACAGGATGGGAAAGTGCAGGTGTGAATGTCCAAATGGTGTGAAACCCAGGGTTCAAAGACAGCAAATGGAATCAGAATGTCTCTCTGAGCTCACTGCCAGGCTCTGCAGCTGGCAGGGCTGGCACAGACAATATTCACTGCTTCATAATTCCCTCAAAGTTGGGGGGGTGGGGGGATGTTATATATGAAATTCATAGAATCATAGAATGGTTTGACTTGGAAGTGACCTCTGGAAGTGACCTCCAAAGGGCATCCAGCCCAGCTGCCCTGCACTCAGCAGGGACATCCTCCACTGGTGCAGGTTGCTCACAGCCTTCTCCAGCCTTGCCTTGAGTATCTCCAGGCATGGGGCCTCAGCCCCCTCCCTGGGCAGCCTGCTGCAGTGTTCCAGCAGCCTCCTGCTGCAGAACTTGTTCCTCACATCCAGCCTCAATCTGCTCTGCTCTCATTTCAAACCACTGCCCCTGGTGCTGTCCCTGCAGGCCTTTGGGCACAGTCCCTCTGCAGCCTGCTTGGAGCTCCTGGAACACAGCTCTAAGGTCTCCCTGCAGCCTTTTCTCCTCCAGGCTGCACACCCTCAGCTCCCTCAGCCTGTCCTTGTAGCAGAAGTTCTCCAACCCTCTGACCATCTTTGTAGCCCTCCTCTGGACCTGCTCTGTCAGGTCCATGTCCTTCCTGTGCTGAGGGCTCCAGAGCTGGCCCCAGCCCTGCAGGTCTCCCCAGAGCAGAGCAGAAGGGCAGGCTCCCCTCTCCCTGTCTCTGGCCACACTGCTTTTGATGCAGCCCAAGCTGCCCTTGGCCTTCTGTGCTGCCAGTGCCCATTGCTGGCTCCTATCCAGCTTCTCACCCACCAGCACCCCCAAGTCCTTCTCTGCAGGGCTGCTCTCAACCTCATCATCCCCCAGCCCGGATTGATATTGAGGATTGCCCAGACCTAGGTGCAGGACCTTGCACTTTGCCTTATTGAACCTGGTGAGATTCTCCTCAGCCCACTTCACATTTCCAGCTTAACTCTTGTTGCTGGTTTGGAGCTGTTGGCTTTTCCCCTTAGGTGCCTGATAGCTATTTTCAATCCTTAGCTCTAGTTTACAAAGCTCTTTAATTGGGGATTAAACTGGAATGAGGTAGAAGAGTCATAATGTTGTGCAGGGTAATGCAGTTACCCATACAGACCATCTGCTTCGCTACCTATTATGCCTACCTAAACACATCACAGCTCATAAAAGGTGCTCAAGGCTCCCTGAGAAAGGGCATAAATGAGAGATTCATGGAGCACTTAATTAGATTAATCTGACCATATTTTTAACAGACTGTGGTGAGGGAAGGCAACAGTTCCTGGTTATTACTGAAAATTGCAGTTCCCTGACGTGGCTATTTATTTGCTGATAAATGATGTCTTTTCCTCTTTTCCATTAGAAGAGTTTGGATTTTGATTTTTTTTTTTTTTTTTTTTGGGGGGTGGGTATGTATTATTGTAAATTAACAACCTTGGGAATGCTGATTTTTATTTCCCCAGATAAAATTCAGTGAGTGCATTTCCACAGGAGGCAGAAAACGCAGTAGGTTTTGCACGTCGGTGGGAGAGGAATATTACTGCATGGCTGTGAATCAGCTGGCACTCACTCTGACTTCCCAAATGCCACCTAAGATGCATCTTAAAGGCAGCTACTGGTTTGAAAAATGTGTTTTCAGGCAAATCTGTTACACTAGATAGAATCATAGAATGGTAAGGTTGGAAGGGACCTCAAAGATCATCTAGTTCCAACCCCCTGCCATAGGCAGGGACACCTCCCACTAGTACAGGTCACTCAAGGCCTCATCCAGCCTGGCCTTGAACCCCTCCAGGGAGGTTGTGGAGCACAGAATCACCCAATGTGATCTTTGATCTTTGATCACATTGGGTGATTCTGTGCTCCACAACCTCCCTGGGCAACCTGTGCCAGTGTCTCACCACCCTCACTCCTTCCTAACATCCAGCCTCAATCTCCCCTCTGCCACTTCAAACCCATTCCCCTTGTCCTGGCATTCCAAGCCCTTGTCAATAGTCCCTCCCCAGCCTTCCTGGAGCCCCCTTCAGATCCTGGAAGGCTACTCTAAGGTCTCNCTCTCTGCTTGCCACCATCCAGCCAATTCCTTACCCAGCAGTGCTCCACCCACCCATCAAGTCCATGTTTTTCCAGAAGTGGGGAGCTTAGGGAGGGAAAATAGTTTCTCTTTTTCCCTTCCTCCTGGGTTCATTTTCACAGCTTTGCATTGGCTTGGAAGGGACCCTCAGAGGGTATCTTGTCCAACCCCACCCTGCAGTCAGCAGGGACACCTCCAACTAGTTCAGGCTGCCCAGGGCCACACTGAGCCTGCAGGGACTCAACCACATCCCTGGGCAACCTGTTCTGTATTTCCCATCTCTCACTGTGCAGAACTTCCTCCTGAGGTCCAACCTAACTCTGCCCTGCTTCAGTTTCAAACCACTGCTCCTTGTCCTATCCCCACAAGCCCTTCTGAACAGTCCCTCCCCAGCCTGCTTGGAGGTCCCTTTCAGATATTGAAATGCAGCTCTAAAGTCTCCCTGCAGCCTTCTCTTCACAGCCCCAACTCTCCCAGCCTCTCCTTGTAGGAGAGGTTCTCCAGCCCTCTGAGCATCTTGGTGGCTTCCTCTGGACCCACTCCAGCAGGTCCATGTCTGTCTTGTGGTGGGTCTGATTTCTTCAGTGTGTCTCTGTCACCTTCTTTCTTGCAAATTAAAACCCAGTTTTTCTTAAACCCAGTACATCTGCTTCTTCCTAAAGGAAGAAAAAATCATCCTAAAGGAAGAAAGATCACCCTAAAGGAAGAAAAATCATCCTAAAGGAAGAAAGATCACCCTAAAGGAAGAAAAATCATCCTAAAGGAAGAAAAAATCTGTTGCAAACATTTTTCAATTCCAACCTGCTCGTTTTAAGGGTGAAAATGACTAAAAATGTGCCATAAATGAAGCTGTTTATGCAGTGCCATTTTATCTCAACTTCCATAAAATAAATTAAAAAAAAAATAGTCTAGAAAATGTGTTGAAATAGCTCTTTTGTGCCCTTCTTGGAGAGAGGTGTAGTGTAATCATGGAAATCAACAGGGCTTTCAAGATGTTTGCAACCAAGTTATGCTAAATTAACCACACCAGTTGATAGCAAAAAGGAAAAAAAAAAAAGAAATGCATTAAAAGTGAGGATTTGGACATATTTCTGTGATCTAAACTTCAGCCTCCTAGCTGGAAGGTAGGAATGAGGAGACTGTGGAATAATTTTGCCTGGGCTTCTGCATTAAAAATGATTTAATAGCAGCTAGCGGCGGGGATGAGAAGCTTCTGCCCTCTGCTGTAGAGCTAACCAGAGTCAGACAAAAGGGGAGGGATTGTGAGCCAGGCACTCACAGGCTCCTTGGATTTTCTCAGTGGGGGAGCTGTGGATTTGCTGTGTGTAAGCCTGGTTTGGTTGTGTTTGCAGGGAGCAGGTGGCTGCTTGCCAGGGAAGGACAATCTGCAGGTGTCTGTTATCTGAAGGGAGCTCTGTGAGCACTGGGGTGACAAGAGGAGTGGGTGGGGAATGCAGGCTGGAGTTGGCTGGTGGTTAACCTTTTACTCTTCCCCTCCATCCTGAGCTCCAGAGGAACATGTCAAGTTCCTGAGCCATGCTTGGTGCAGGCCCATGGTTCTCCAGGGGTGAAGGAACCTGAGCTGGAGGGTCTGTAAAGCCAGGAAATCACAGAATGTCAGGGGCTGGAAGGGACCCTCCAAAGCTCATCCAGGGGATTCTGCCCCTTTGCTCTGCTCTCCTCAGACCCCACCTGCAGTCCTGTGTGCAGTTCTGCAGCCCCAGCACAGGAAGGACATGGAAGTGTTGGAGCCAGTCCAGAGGAGGCCACCAAGATACTGAGAGGGCTGCAGTAGCTCTGCTGTGAGGACAGGCTGAGAGAGTTGGGGCTCTGCAGCCTGGAGAGGAGAAGGCTTCCAGGAGACCTTAGAGTAGCCTTCCAGTATCTGAAGGGGGCTCCAGGAAGGCTGGGGAGGGACTATTGACAAGGGCTTG